>DVVJ01000314.1:0-16255 GCA_018234505.1 Junonia neildi neildi
GCTGATCTGTAGCGCACTGATTTTATCTTGCATTTTTTCCTTTTTAAACTGGTATGTGGTACCCCTACGTGGCTGTAATCCCTGAGGTGACCTTCTTAATTTCATTCGTCGTCATACCTATTTACTTTCGAATATACTTATTACCTGTCACTATTTTTATATATACCTACCGACTCTTAGTTCTTTATAATATGTTAATATGTTACTGTTATTATTTTTGTAGCCGTCTTCCTTTCCAAAAAATGGAAATAAAATTGTATGTTATAAAGATAATTGCTATCATTCATATTGAAAAGCCAAACTCTCATGTTGTATATGTCACCGTAAAATTGTAAAAACGGTTAGAATATAATATGTCTTAGCGAGATTATAAACCGTCGAAAGATTGTAAAACGTAACTAAATATGATTTATCTAAATTGCTTATATTGAGTTAGGTTAGGTTTAAATTTAATTATTAAATAAGTTCTAACCTAACCCAACTCTCTTCAAATAATAAAAAAAAATACCTAACCTAACCTAACTTTTTTTTTGAGATTGTAATCTAACGGTTTTTACAATTTTACGGTGACATACGAGTATATAAGAATTAAAAAAAGAATAGAGTATGTATATGAAAAAAGAAGTCGTGAATTTAATATACAGTAGATATAATTAGTATATTAAGCAGTAGGTACCTATACCTTTTTTTCTTAGTGTTTTATCAGTAACTTGTGCCTCGTAATAATGTTGACCTTTTTCATTTTTAACCGATTGTGCGTCAAAGCGCCCACCTAATGTGTAGCGTCCCACATAGCCCTGACGCCCTGGGCGACCGCCCGGGTCGCTCTGCGCTATAACCTGAACTACATGTGCCGACTTCAGACTTCAGAGCGATACGCTATGTCACTTGGAAACTTACATTTGTAAGTACAGTACACCTGTACAAAGTCTGCAATTATTACTGTCATATTAAGCGAATTTACAATATTTAAATTGCGTTTACAAAGCAAGGTTTTACGGGACTGAATATAGTCGTTGAATGAAAAGAATTCTATTACACACAAATTAGTGGTATAAAAAAAGTAAAAAAAAAAAGTAGAAAATTGCATCATGCATAATGCAAACGACCAGTTCCAACGCAACCATGATAAAGTGCATGGATCGCTTTTAGCCGACCTTGTGGCGGTTGTGGCATTTTGACCAACTCCGGCCACGAGTAGCGTCCGAAGCGGAAAACCGCGCCGAGTTATTGTAAAAACAGATTTATGAGTTCCGCTCACAACAGATAGACTACTCAATTCTATTCCTTTCAAAAGATAATATGTCATGTCATATTATTTAGGTTGTTGAGTAAGTGTTTAAGAATTTATTTATTAACCCATAGCCATAAGCCGATAAACCGAAGAATTGATTTGAAAAATATTTGCGGTTAAAGTGTAGTTTATAATGTTCTTATACGATTTATCGTTAATATAAATAATGATTGAAGGATTTTATTGTGATTTTTGGCAATTGGTATTTATGTATAAAGACAACAACAATCGAATTCCTAGCAATGTTTTTCTCCTATGCAGTTATTTTTAAGCCGTTGATTAGTAAAAAATAAACATAAATGAAGACTGATATTTAAGTAGTTTCCAACTCATATAGGTAGGTAATATTAATATTTTCTTAAACGCCTTATTACTTAAAAAAAAAACTCTGTAGTGCAGTTTTCAAGCTTGTTATGTACATGAAAAAACCATTAGGACTACAACAGTCAACGTTTAAAATGTAAAATTCATTATTATCGACAACTAGAACTCGAAAGACAAGAAGTAACTATGTAGTTCGCCAATACGTATCTTTGCGAAATGAACAAACTTTGCGCCAACTTATTGTATTGCAATATCATATTAATAAATTCTGTTAGGGATAAATGAGTTTTCTTTCTACATTCATAAATAATTTCTGTAACATGTAAGATTTATAACGTGAATGTAACTACAGGACATATACATACGTGTATGTTGTTTTTATTACATTTTTCACTATTCTAAAGATGTGTATCGTTCTCGTTACAGTTGATTTTTCTTTATTTTACTAAAATGTAAGCATCCTAACCTATTTATATCGACTTTACTCTGAATTATTTTATTCGTGATAAATCGACATATTTTTTTTTTCACGATTGTTCGTTATTCATTTTTTTGTTGTGTTAATTTTTTAATACATTTTTTACCTAATTTTGGTAGTTGTTTTCATGAACATTGGTTTCAGGGGAGAAGCCTACATAGGTATGTGTGGCTAAACCAATAGCGACTTAGGAATGTGAGATATCACCATACCATAATTCTTGTGATAGCATTACCTCACATGTGATCCGATAGTAGGGGAGCCCAAGCGGGGATTTTTGGATTACCACATATGAACACTTAATATGGGTGGGTTTGCTTCAAACTGTCAGATTATGGGTTAGGAAGACAAAGACGACAAAATATAAGACAAAAGAATAGTATTTAAACTATTTCCGGGTTGCGATTTTCTTTTTGCGTTTTCAAATATCATGACTTATGGTCGCATTCAAATCGTCAGTCTTTTGAATATTAGAGGGGTCACTAAACATTCCCTGTCAATATCTGACACGCACGAGTATTTCCATGTGATAGTTTCTTTATTTTTTACATTTTCGATAACCTTTACACGCTCTCCCATCTGTGAAATGGAGACAATCATATAAACATTTTTTTTTGTCTTTTTTGTATCTAATGTTCATAATCCAATAGGTCCTCACGACGCTCGAGTAAATCCAAATTTAGCATCACGGGCTCTCCTACCATAAAACTAAGTGTATCTTAGCCTTTGTAGCAAAAATTTCATAGTAGGTAAGTATTCTAAAAATGCTATTTCCTTTTTTTCTCAAATATGTCATGTAAAATGTAGTAGACGGTTAGCGTTGTGTGTTCTGTTAGCGATGCTGCCTGGGAAGCGTCGTCGAGAGCATACTAAGCGTTGTTGCTATTAGCTTCGTTTACTTTAACTTTTTCCGTTACACATATAAACGAGGCTTTCTTGCATTATGGTCTCTATACTTCATACAATAAATGCTTCCTATGTGATACATGATACGTGAGTAGGTTGGCAAGAAAGCAAACGATGCTGCGGTCCCATTCATAGAGGAGAATAAGCAATATCTCGGGTTAAGTACATATCTTTCATATGCAGATGTTTGAACAAGGTGTGTGTATTTTGTTGTTTACCAAGAATTCGGATTGATTGGAGATACAAAGTTAAATAAAATTATTGTTGATTCGGAGATGTAAGCTAACAGAGAAACTGTTTGCTATGTATGTTTGTATGTAAATTCTTATGTATCTATCTACAAAGCAAATAGCTTGTAACCCACTTGTGTTTGTAATAAAAAAAAAAACACCAAAGACATATGTAGGTACGTTTTAAAAAGAGGGCCAAGTTCCTATCGGCTAGTTGTTCGCCAAAAAAGGGTTGAAATCCAATTCAATGCAAAGTTTAGATGCACACCCCATTTTAAAATATGATGTCGGTAGGTGTGAGTATACGTAGCTGTACCTTAGTAAACAAAAAACCTAAAAAAGTAAAAAAAAAACCTAAAGTTAAAATTCTATGAACTTGGCAGGTTTTTCTGTCTTCCAAGTTCAAAAAATTTTATTATTGTAAAATAATTCTACAATACGCTTCCGATGTATTGCAAGATATTAAAACCTTGGCAGGTAAACTTGCATATTAAACGGCCTACGGGCGCAGAAAGTGATGCATCAGCATTAGCAGACACGGCAGGCTTCGCCGTCAATATGCATCACGAGTGCAATCCCGTTACCGTCACAATACATTGCATTAATCGCCTTACACGGAATATGCTTCAACTAGCAATACCTGAAATGCGATTCGGGATTATCCGAAGACGGCTTATCGAGATCATTACACTAATAGATAATAATTAATTAGCGTGTGGCAGATTATGACTGACGATTTGTTTACAATAGACGAATAATGGTAACATTATTCAATAGGATTAATTGCTACATTTGGTATGTAAATTAGATACCTATCTATATGTACGTACTAACATAATAAAGAGAGAGAGAGAGAGAGCGCAAATATTTGTATGAAGTAAACTCCAAAACTGACCTCATTTTTAAAACTTAGAGATCTGTAACATTATTTGGCTTATTCCTTTTACCTGATTAATGTATCTTTATCAGGTTTTTTATTCCAGGTATTCATAGGCTTTATTTTGTTTAAGCATAATTGTTTATAGTCTTCTGTTGATTTAAAATGATTTGTTTTTAAACAAAACTATTGTTGCTGCGGTTAAACCATATGTAATCGAACTTATCGGTTTATACGTAATGAGTATATTTAAAAAATATATCTGAAATCGATAACTTTCAATTCGAAAATTATCTTCCGTACAATACGCACTTTTAAACTTATTTTAATTAATGAAATTTTCAACCAAATATGATCATACTTCCCGCCAAATAATACTCAACGAAGCGTAAGTAGCCCTTATTATTGTACCGTGATCATTCAACTGTGAAATAAGTAAACAGGCTGCAATATCCTCTCGATTAATAAACTCGGACGATGAATTTTACAGAAAATTGTAATACAGACAGCAATAAAAGTGTACTTATTACACAAAACCGTTCCAGAATGGTATTAATTAATTGAGACTTAACTACAGTCTTACCTTATAGTAGTAGAAGTAAAGTGCGATAATAAACGAGAGTTATCGCGGGCCAGCGGCGCGGGCCATGTGTTGTTGTCGTGAGGGCGGGCGTGCGCCGCGGCGGGCTTCCGAGGCGGCACTAGGGCAGCCGCGCCGCCTCCGCCCCCGCCGCGAATTCCGAGCTGTGATTAATCGCCGACCCACCTGCGGAGCCTTTGTGTACCGCTAATGTGTTCCTTCTCTAAACAATCTTAAAATACAATAAGTGTTAAATGATTTTGGAATTTCGCTCAGTGATATAATAGCCTGTTGTTTCGTCTAACGAACGTGTGTAGAAGCGATTTCAACGACTATACAAATTAAAAGTGGCTATACTGAGTAACAGAGAATGGGATAATACGATGGAACGATCTTATTACAAATTACATTTAATCTTAATCCACTTAATAAAGGAAAACTAGGTACTAGAACTGAAAAAGCAATCGGATAAAATGCTAAAATTAAATTCTTGCGACATCGTCTAAGTCGATAACTTAAGTCATATTTTCATGTTTAATTAAAACATATAAATTGGATTGGGAAAATGTTAAGAAAATGTTTTCGTGTAATTTAGGTATTCACTTAGAATATTAAGACTTTAAGTTAAGTATTAGAATATGATAACATTATATTTAATTTGTCTTTAAAATTCCTTACCTAAATTATGTGATTTTATTGTAATTTAATTAAATACTAGTTAAACTTAAATTTCATAAAATATATTGTATGGAAACATACATACAGAAATCAATTAGGTACCTGTAGTACCTATATTATAAATAATAGTTATACTCCCTTTCTTTATAAAAACCCTTGACGCTAATTGTATTAAATTTCACTTCAAGATATTAATTAGCTCAACGACCGCCAGGAGCCTGTCGAGAGCTGCTATTTTCTAGCATTAATATTATAATAAAACGGTGTGAAACTACGTACCTTTACGTAGATAATATAAGCAAATTTCAAAAGGTGTATTACATAAACTACTGAAAGCATTAAATTAATGTTGAGTGTGGTTGTACTAATTAATAATAATACACAAAACATTAAAAGTATTTTTAGGTTTTGAAATTGCGAAAATATCTGTCATAGTAATCTGACCTACCCCAAGTGTTTTCGTAAGGCCATCACGCAAAGCAGCCTTGGCTTGCCGTAACAAATTAGTAGGCATTTAAACCCGCAATTTTTAACTGTAAACCGGATGAGCTACACATTTCAAGATAAAAGAAGCAACTCCACTGTACTCAAGAACACGTGTAAATTTTAAGTATGAATCGGACCCGCTTTTGACGGAAGATATAGCATTCCCTTTTTAACCGGGCAGGTTCTTGCCCTCCACCCACCCCACACTCCGAACCACGATAAAGTACATTTTGACTGATATCCGCTTTATATAACGCCACATCGCGGTGCGAATAACCTCAGCTTATAAATCATTATCAAACAATGTTTTGCTTACCGCCATGTTTGTCTTAGATTTAAAAATAAATTTGTAAATACACATAGACTATCTGTGAAATTGACATTTTGAGATATTTAAAATACAGAATGTTTTAGATTTTAGACATTTTCAAAAGTTGAAATGGGGTAAACGTTTTTTCATCTTGTCATAATATTCAAGAAATTGTTTTTACGTCGTTATGTCTGCAAGGACAAACAAACATATTTGAGATTAATTATCTAAATAACACCATTATTTCGATTTTGTAAAAATTGTTCATTATGCTCTTGCTTTCGCCGCCTCAACTCAGCACTTATAGTCCAGTCTTTGGGCTGGCTACTTTACTTCTTTTTAAACTGTTCGAATAACTATTCATTTGATATCTAATAAATAAAGAGGTAATTGTATTCAATAACATATCCATGGAACAAAATAAGGATTTATTTAACCATAAATAAAATACCGAATAATTTTAGAGTTAATTTTATTAGGTATTTATAAAAGTCCACAACTGCTTTGAGAAACTAAAAATATATACAGTCAGTAACCATTATATTTGATGTATCACATAATTACTATAAAATAATATCCAAACTCATACTGTCCATGTTACATTGAGTAAAATAAAAATATTTGCATGATCTTTAATTACTTCATTAAAACAAATCTTATATTACTTACATTTATATAAATCTATCTTTTATATTACTGGATATTAATGTCGAAATAAATAACACTTCCTTAACGTCATACGATTAGTAATGGCACTAAATTATTATATTATTATAAGGCACTAGACCAGAAGGAAAAGCGGCAGTACAGTTTTTAATATTAATCATTATTAATTCGTAAAACACAAATTCTCACAATAATAATACATACAAGTAACGTAACACGCATTTTATATGAAATATAAATCTTAGTTACGTCATCATAGAGTTAAAATTGTTCAGAGATTTATTTTGTTCGCATCTTATTGTAAACTACTATAATAATGTCGAAGCTAATCTGACACTAAGTAACAAACTAGTAATCATCAAAGGTAACATGGTTTTTGGTTTGAAACCATGTCGCATTCGATGGACACAATCTACACACATAAGTACATACGTCAAACACTCACACACATAGACCTACCTCCAATAAGATCGTCCTATTTTGTATACAATATTTTAAATAAACCTTGCTTTTATTCAGTTCAGTATTTAATAATAAAAAAGTTATTATTATCCATTAAACAAAACAATAGTTACATTTTTAGTAAAAATTAAAATGTTGAGTCGTAAATATATATGTTATATAATAATTTAATGATCGATCTAAAATATTGTTTACAATATAAGACTCCTTAAATGGAATTAGATGTAAGTACAAAAAGCGTACTCTAAATATATATAAAAATCTGACAATGAGATTGAAACAGATCGTTTTGATTAAAATGCAGATTATAAAATATGATACGAATTATGATGAAAATATAAGTGGCATATTTTATTTGCTTTGTTATTTAAATTCAAAGGCACATGTTAAGGCTTCATTATATGCAATAGCTTCTAAATGTAAAAGTCAAAAACGTCTAAAAATGTCTACACAATGTATTATATTTTATAGCAAATACTGAATTCTAATAGATAATAGACAAATGCAATATTTGTAGGGTATTCCTTTTTATCTATTAGTTTAATAGCTTCAATAGCTTTTTCACTCAGTGCTCGTTTTAAGCAACTTAACAGATCTCTTATTTGCCGGCATACGTTGGATTTTTGAATGTGGATGTCGCTTGCTTGTAAATAGGATTCTCGCCCTAAAAAAATAAAAATATAAACTTATTGTCGGTGTAAAAAATAATTTATGAATAACGATTTCTCTTGTTAGTAAAAGTAATTTCAAGTTTTTTCGTTGTCTCAAATACTTCAGTTTGAAAATAAGATTAATAAATAACAAGAGGTTCGATTATGAATAATGTAAATATTTTGCCGGTGTTCGAGTAAACAAGTAATAATAAATGTATAAGATTTTAAAGGAGGCGACTGTCCTTCACCTCATTATTTTATCGTATGTTATGAATCAAACATTATACTTGATTTCTTGAAATCATTTTTTTTAAGTTTGCTTTTAGTTTTAAACGGTAAGTTTTACACATACATACATAAAACAGGATAATTCGCAAGCTAAAAAGCAGATTCGTCAAATTAGTAGTTAATCCGAATATGGAGCCTCGTCATTTAGCTATTGCATCATTATTAACAAGTTACAACAAAATATATTTGTAACGTATTCTTGGGCTTTGAAAACATTACCCTCCGTCTCTATGAAATTCAGCAAAAACTAAACCTACAAAAATATTAGCTGTCCTGCGTGGTTTCTTCCCTTTTATACTTGCTCAAAAATACCGTTTAATACATTATTTGAATATCTCAAATTTTTGTCGTTATTTAGAAAACTATAATAATTGGTCCAGCCGCTCTTGAGTAAGTAGCGTAACTAACACGACTTTGTCTTACATAATAGCTGAGAGTTTATCTGTTCTCAAGATTTATTTTTAGCAACACATTCACATATTCATAATTATAAATAATAATAGCAATCCTCACCGTGTCCCACTTGGCCATCATGCGCTCCTTCTCGAAGCGCGCGAACTCGCGGCGGTCGTGGATGGTGGTGACCATCTTCCACAGCATCAGCAGCGCCAGTCCTACCAGCACGATGGCCGCGATCACGCCCAGCACGATGCCCAGGATGAACACCTAAGATTATATTAGAGGCTTTTTTTAGGTTATAGTTTTTATGCGCAATATATTCCCCGATATTTTTGACAATGACAAACTTAAAAATACTAACAATAGGATTTTTGGTGAAATATTTTGATTTGTTCTAAGTACAATTAATGTTTAAAACTAATTTAAGTTAAAAACATTTTTTTGTTATTTTTACTATAAATTTTTTTTTGTTTTAAAAATCCTCAATGTCAATAATTTTTTTTGAATTCTGAATTTAATGAAAAAATAAGAAATGAATGGTCAATGATTCTTTTTTAACTCTATTAACTTATAAACTGAAAAATGAAATGTAAAAGTTATTATTACATTTTTAAGTGCAACTAAATAACTATAATAATATAATTTAACGTTATATTGAAATTTGAAACATACCATAAAATTAAAATATTGACATAAAATACGTTATACATCACTAATATTTAACATCACAAAGGAAATTGTATAATGCATGCCACTGCTTTGGATTATACTCAATTGAAATTTGCATGCTAGTAATGCTACTAATGCTACTAATGGCAGATTATGGAAGAATTTCTCTAAAAGATTTGTAAAATCTTTTATACCCATGATCATGCATATAAAATACTTGAATTTGATTAAGATAATAAAAGGAACATACCAAAACTAACCAAGTAAATCTAAACTTGGTGCATTTACTGTTGACCTTCGAAAAGTTCCACTATACACCCGACTTCACATTATGAATAGTAAACTATAAAAATAACTTGATAATAGTTTCAAAGATGTATGTAACAAATATCACCTCCTCTAACTGTTAATAAATTTAATAAACTGATGTTCAATTTAGCACATCCATCAGTCGCAGAAGAGTATATAATCGTCGTAGCCAATCACCATATTGGACAGAAATGTTATAAACTACAATGATACTGTATGTGACATACATCAAAACTAACATTTCTATATTTGGATCAAAAATCAGATCTTTAAACCTCTCTCAAATAATTTGAATAGAACGCCCTTCCTGTGGTATGGTTTAAATTATTATGGTTTATTAATTACACAGGCACAAACAAGGCAAGAGATACAACAATAAATAAACGCTTAACAATCCGCAGTAAGATCATAGAATAATGTGTCAGGATTCCAAAAACACACAAAACACAAACGCAAAGACCCACCAGCACCCATATAGTCTCTACAGATGTCTGTAATTACATAAATGTATATATCTGTATACACTGTAGCGCGTATAAGCGAGAATCGCACCCGCGACCGTTAGCTTTTCAGTCTGCAGTGACCACTGCACCAACTATGTAGTAAAAAATGTTCGATAATTGAGTACTCAAGGTTACCAACGAATACTCAAAATTTCCTTTGATAAAATTATTGTCAGTTGTTACTGTTTAAAAAAAATTTGAATAAATAAAGAAAAGCAGAAAGCAGGAAAAAAGCAACAAGGTTTTATTAGTTAAAAAATAGTCAACAATTAAACATTAATAAACAAATACAACATAAAAATATACATAAGAGGTAGACAAAGAAAGCTTAATTAATTAGTATTCATTAAAAAATAATAACATTAATGTCATTAGTTGCTTAACATTAGTTATTGTAAATATTTTTAAGTGTTATTTTCACTGTTATACCTAAATGAGGTAATATGTATTAATAGTTATTAAAACAATATACATAATGCAATAACAAAAAACATTTCAATTTAATCTTTTGATTCGGTGGTATCTTACCTTTCGTGGACATTCATGTTCCTTTTGTGCCCTGATATGAAGGTGTTGAGTTTCGTTGTAGGAATAAACATACACGTAAAGACAATCCTCGTCGTCGTAAAAACTGCATAAATGCTCGTTCAATGTTTCGTTTGCTGCAAACAATAATAAAGATATTATAAATTCTAAAAGATATTTTACTTGAGCTTAAAATCATATGAATTTTAATTAAAATAACAAACTTGTATTTTTGGCAAGTTTGTTTTTGTACTTAAAAAAAAAAAAAAAACATGAATGCCAAATTATTTATTTTTTGTACTCATGCAATACCAATGTTTGATTTGTTGGTAATAAAGCTGCTAACATTCCAGTGGGTTTGTGAAGAGAAATGTAGGTAAGAAACAAATCATAAAAATTATTTTGCTACAATTCGCGAAACCGATACGTTGTGTAATTTAATGAGCACGCAGACATTTTACACATGTTCACTCTGACACACGAACATCGTCAAATGTAGCCTCATATTTAAATATAACACATTATATTAAATCAGAAGTTACTTCGCGGAATTTCATTATAACAAATCAAATACTACCCTATATACCAGACAGATTTATGTTGTTTTCGCGAATTATAGCACAATAAATATTTTAATATTGCTTGTAACTTGTAGAAGTCAGTTGCAATGAAGGTGTAGGTGTATATACAGGGTGTCTCGTAGGTCGACGTCAAGCCGAAATTTCCTGACAGGTAATGCCACACCAGTTATGAGAAAAATAAAAAAAAAAAATTAAGTCATGTATTTTTGAAGTTATAGAAATTTTTCTTTTATTCCAGAAAATGTACACCATGTGACCGTTTTTTCATTCCTGTTGTTGTGTACATTTTCTGGAATAAAAGAAAAATTTCCACAACTTCAAAAATACATGACTTAAAATTTTTTTTTTTAATTTTTCTGATAACTGGTGTGGCATTACCTGTCAGGAAATTTCGGCTTGACGTCGACTTTTGGGACACCCTGTATAGGAGTAGTATATCTAATATTATATACCTTCGATCTTGCCCTCCACGACCTCGGGGAAGAGGTTGCATTCGCCGCACTCTCGCGCCGGCTCGTCGGGACGGTACGCCGGGCCGCGCTTGTGCACCTCGCACAGAACACACTCCTTGAAGTCCTCGCACTTGCCGGGACACGTCTAGCGGGACGAACGTTCAATATTATACGTGAAATGCCTACCTCTTTCAAGGGTAAAATTTTGTAAAATATTCCTAGCAAATGTTAAGTATCTATATTTTATTTTCCAGAGATATCATGAAGACATATATCAAAATAAACCACTTTTATATTGAAAAATTACTACCTACTACTAATTCAAATTGAATTGTTTTTTTGAAGTAAGTTACGAATATCACCACTCAAATGGAATAAAAAAGAACAATTTCGAATAAAAAAAGCACTCACCGGACATTTATCACAGTACTTTCCGGAGTAGTGTCGGTCGTCGTCTACGTTGCACACACACTGGCCGCACACACACTTGCCATTTCCACTGCAGATTTTGCCGTTTTCTGTACAAAATTAATAATTAAATTATAAAACTATCTATAGAGTACGATTACTACAAAATTATTAAAAAGTATTAGAGCATCGAATTGTTGGGTACAAAATATTAATTTTAAGATAAGCCTCAAACCTCAATGTAAAAATTTTCAAAGTTTTTATGTATATTTGTTCCGCTCGACGCAATTTCCGGACCCATATACGGGTCTCAATTCAGGTAGATAAATTGTTTATTTAGGATACGTTTATATCTTTAACAAACATTAGTCGTCCCTCATGTTATATCAGCATTAACTCAAATATAACAAAATCCAATACTTGTCCATATTTCGCGCCAAGTTCATCGGCATGGAATCCTCCATTTCCTATTTCATCTCTCGTCATTTACTGGGCTCAATTACCAATTTAGCTTTTAAAATTTTATAAAATAATCGAGACAACGAAACACACAAATACTGCTACTATCGCATTGATAATATTTATTAAATAAAGGTTTAATGTATTTAATCGATCATAAATTTATTACCATTTTCTCCTACAAATTTAACGCTTTTTCCACCAAAAACACTGAATGTGCAACAAAATTCTTTAACTAATATATTCTATAATTAGCACCTATTTAATAAATGTTGTAATCTTAATAAAAATAATAAATTGCTCCTTAAAATTAAAGGAGCACATAATATTTAATTTTTAGTACTAACGATGTATTATCGGCATACATAAAAACAGATTTTTAATAACCACTACGACTCGAACATCTCCGGCGCTGCAGGATGAGTAGCTTCTATGTCTCAGCGTAACAAAGCGCAGGCAACCATGTTCACTTCCGCAGCCTCGGCTGCTCCGGCTCGCACGATGCCTGCGCTTAGTTACGGCAGGCGGAGGCTGCTAACCCTCTGCGCCTCCAGATTAAAAAAAAAATACTCTACGGGTGTCACAGACAAGTACCAGGTTAAATAAATCGTGTAATCACCTCGCGAGATGCACGGCGTCTGGTCCTTGAGGCACTGGCAGGCGGGCCCGCTGTACTCGGGCCGGCAGCTGCACTTGCCGCACACGCACTCGCCGTGGTCGGGGCCCGAACATAGCAGCCCTTTGTTCATGTCGCACGTGAAGTTGTCGCACTCGCAGAATGGACCAGATATCACCTGCGTAGATATGTTTTCTTTTAATTACACTTTCTTTAAATGAGTTCTTTTATTTTTATGTGTCAATTTATTTCAATATATGTAATATGTATATTTTCATTAATTTGTTTGGTGTGTTTCAGAAATGGCTGTAAATGAATTTGAATCAACTTTGTATTTAGTTTTGCTTTTCAAGTTTACCTGATAACTTAAAATTTACAAGACACCTAACGTAAAATTCCCTACGATCTCACTGCAAGCTTTCGCAGGCATTTGTGTTTTTAATGAAACCTTTTTCTTTAAATAAAGATGAATAAATGTATATTACTTTTGGTTTCCTAAAAATCTTGCGGCGAGATCTCAGAATATGAGATTGATCTATATAATATCAGTAGTCACCTTCAACGGATCATCCATCTTGTTACACTCGCACACGCCGCAGATGCAGGTGCCGCGGTTGGAGCAGAGCGGGCCGGAGGAGGCGTTGGTGGGGCGACAGCCGCGCTCCTGCTCCAGCGAGACGCCGCCGTGCGCGGAGCACTCGCAGCTCTTGCCGAAGCGGCCCGCCTGGCACACGCACACGCCGCACTGCATCGTGCCCCAGCCGCTGCACACGAGCGGCGACGCGTTGTACGCCTGCCCATGACATGCATGATATAGAGAAACAGTCAAACACAAACTGATAACTAGTCTATGGAATTTATATCACACTTACTTAAAAAATACACCACATAAATTACTATAAATCATACTTATAACATACTGCTAGTATGCCCTAATAGTTGCCCACAGTTCAATAATCAGATATATTTTACCATACAAACTTACTACTTTACTTTTACTGCTTAAGAGTGAAATTTCGTAAAATACATTCTTAGTGTATTAAATTTCAAGTCTATAAATGTCTCAGTTGCTCAAAAAACTTTTATATATATAAAAATATTAAAATAGTAAATAATATACCTAGGAATATATCAGATATATATTATTTATAATAATGATTTTAAATTGGGAAAACTTTAGAACAATCTATATGCCATCCTTATTATTATTGCATATTGTTTCACTTACATGATGTCCAGGATGTTCGCACGGGCAATCGCAAAGCATTTCCAGTTCGACATTAAGACTCTCGGACACTCCAACTGGGTATATACTGAAGCTCTGTTTCCACTTGCTCGGGTCTTTGGGACACTCTTTCAAAGTAATTTCAGCCGAGAATTCAACAACATCTCCGACCTACAAAAACATTTTTTTATTAAATGAAATACTTTGACTCTGTTTTTATTACCCTCATAAAGAATTACACTCACTTTAAGGCCGTCGCATTTACTAGTTTGCACCATATTGTCCTTACTGCCGAGGCATGAAGAGTAGTACACTATTTGTACTGCATCACTTGATGTATCTTTCATTTCAACAGTTGAAGTAATTTTCTGTAACAATAAATACATTATTACTATAATATCAACTGAGAAAAAGGAATCACCATTCTAATCTATGGATATTGTTTTATAATACTTGTTTGTCACAATGAAGTAAGTACATTACTTTTATATTTTCGACCACAAAGGCCTCCCGACCACAAGAGCCATCTGACCGGGAGGCCCTACCGAGCACCAGGCTGTAGTTGATTGCCCATATCACGCACGCCTTCCGCCGCCTATCCGCTTTTAATTAAGTGTCACTCACGTTGTACTGCTCGCGCACGAGGTCCACGACGTTGTCTGAGTCGTCGCTGAGGATGCCGGAGCTGGAGCCCTCGATGTGCCGGCTGAGCTGCTCGTACACGCTGATCTGCTCGGCAGTCACAGCGAATATCACGTTGATCGCGTGCTGCTTCACCTGCGACCACGACACATCACACTTTAGTGAACACTTCTATGTTAAAAGGCAAAATAATGGGCAGTCTGCTCCGGCTTCGCCCAGACAAAGATTATACATAAACGAATGTTAATATATAAGGTACATCTTCTTAAACATGAACTATGCGAATTTAATCTAGATTATGTTAATGTAGCATTCAAATAGTGAATTTTTGAAATTAGTCCAGTAGCTTGTTTATACAATATTCATAACATAGATACATACAAATCTTTCCGCATTATAGTAATGGTGTAGAAGTTGTAATAGTTAATGTACGGGAGTGTAAAAAACAAACTCACATTATTTACAAGATACAATTTACAAACCTTGAGATTGATCTGTGATATGCTGGGGTAGTCTTGAGTCGTGGAGTGGGTGTACGAGTTGTTTTCCATGTGGCATTCTCCGTCGTTCGGTTGCACAATACCTCCCAACTGAAAACGTAATACTTCGTTTATATTTACAATTCATAATTGAAATGCTTTTTTATTTTACACTTAAAATTTTTAAGAAATATATGAGTCATTTAATATGTTCATTAGGCAAAATAACTTTGTGTTGTTGAGCTAATGTTTAATTGATAAAACATAATATAATACTTTTAACATAGCACTCATACAATATGTATATAATCATACAACAGCAAACATAACGTACAAAATGATTAATAACGATGATGTCATAGATTAAAAATTCTGATGATTGAATATTCTACACAAGAATGACGTATTGATATTGTCACCTTTCCATCGCCAGCGTAGTGGAAACCGGCGTCCGTGGAGAAGACGAGCAGCTTCCTGGCGTGCTCCCTCCAGCCGATCTCGTCCTTGCACACGACGGCCTGCATGATCGCGTCGAAGCCTCCTTCGGGGGCGTCCAGGTTACCGGACACGTCGGCGCGGGCTACCGCTTTCTATTAGAATATTTCAATGTTTTGAGCCGAGATGGCCTAGTGGTGCGAACACGTGGATCTATACCAAAGGTCGCAGGTTCAAACCCTGCCTAGCACCGCTGGATTTTCATGTGCTAAATTTGTGTTTAAATTCATCTCGAGCTCGGCGGTGAAGGAAAACATCGTG
>DVVJ01000315.1:0-16251 GCA_018234505.1 Junonia neildi neildi
ACCATACCGGAGATTAGCCTGAACAAACAGACAGAAAGACAAAATTTTTAATAAACGATATTTTGATGTAAGCATCGTGTAGCTAAGTATATGCATTTGGTAAAAACATGTTAGTTTGAAGTTACAAATAGACACTCCAATTTTATCTATACCTATGGGTGTATTGATGATTTTACAAAACATACATTAAATTCGATCACTGCATCCATCTCCCAATATTACCTGTAAATGAGAGGGAAAATTCCTGAAACTATAATAATTACATACCAGGGCGGAAACATGAAGTGCACTTATAATGTCGTATACTCGAGCCTCGCTCGTACGACAAATGCTTGACAAAATACTCTGCCAATTGTGTCGGAGCACCGCCCTCAATTGTTCGAGATGAAAAATGGCCTATTCGGATTGTTCGCGAACAAATGCGTGCCGTGCGGGTCATTACGCTTTGTTTTAGAAGTAAGTACGACAAAAAATTCATAGGGAACGCTGAAATTTTCGCTTCCGCTCTCTTGGGCTGTACGAGCCCGGCTCTCTTTAAAGTGCGCTCAATTGTTCGCTCAGTAAATCTAATTTTTTTATTTACCTTTTAAGAATGACTTGCCCACAAACAAATTTTTTGCATCTGGAAAACTTTTGCGTCGCTGTATTCCGTAAAATGAGACGTCGGCTTAAAAAAAGAAACGGATAAATCAAAAGATATGAATGGTTGTCGGGGATCATAGCCGACGAGGTTTCTGTGCGACATCCAATTGAAGTGAAAAGATTGTTTCAGAGCTCGAACGTCTGTCGAACAGGACAGGGTTGAAACGATAATAACAATGTCGTCGCTTCCTCAATCTAACTTCTTCAATATTTCTTGTCGAATCGCCTCCCAATAAAAAGTTATGTGTGCATTGTCTGGAGCTGCAGATTGTCAAGTCAACTTTAGTAACAACAACACGATAAAGGATGTTTCGAGTAATATTTAAGTAAATGTCTAGTTTACTTTAACAATTATATACTTTTAAATGCATAGAAAACATGAAATTAATCTAAAATTTAACTTTAATATTAATAAACGGTAATAAAGGGAATGTTAGAAATTTTTACTGTCAAACATATTTCCGAATAATGAAAACAGACGCTAACAGAGCAGAAATTTAAATTAAAACTTAATAGAATATAGTTTCATTCAATAAGGTATTTTTACAGATTACAATTTACGAAAATAATAATAAAAAATAAACTGTAGCAAATATTGAAATTATCACATTAAAGTTAGTCAGAGATGAATGGCCATTAATTAATTAATCCAAGCCCTTCGCGATTACTCCCCGAGGATCCATTACTTAATTAACATGCACTGATTTGAAACAACTTTTCAATAATATAGATTCTAACGATAATGAAACTTTTCAACTAAATATTAAATCGACCTGCTAGTGAAAAAAAATTTTAATAAAGCTTAACTATATCACAAATACTAACAGCAAATATTTGAACCAATTAAAGTATACCAAAAATAACCAATAAAAGTATATTATATCTGCTTCGGTCGGAAAATCGAACCCATAACCGTCGCGATAACATAAAAGTATTATTTCACTAGAAAGTAAAATTATGTGTATTAGATGTAATTGGATTCAATCGATTAAAATGAGATTATTGGTATTTTTATCATCACAAAGGACCAGCACTACGTGGGAGATTAAACATTACATGGGAGAGCCATGCATTTGCTCGAATGGGCCGGCTCGACCGGAGTGATACCATAGCCTCACAGAAAACCGGCGTAAAATGACGCTTGCGTCGTGTTTCGCCGCGTGAAAGAGGTTACCGGAGGCCCAATTCCCAACCTCTTCCCCATCCATTCCCCCTAAAAGACGTCCATGGGCGGCAGCATTCACTTTCCATCAGGTGATCTGTGAGCTCGTTTGTCCCCTATGCCATAAAAAAACACTGCAGTAGCACACATGCACACAATATAATGAATACAGACACCGATACAAACATCTACAAAGCCTTTTAAAATATCTGTAATAAGCTGAATTATGTTAGCATAGTTACCAGTTTCAATTAGCCATATCTTTAGGTACAAGTAAATCTTCAAATTGTTGTGTACCTAACTTTTTTAGGGTACATTAAAAAATCAAATACACAAATACATCGAAAAGTTCCAATAAACTGACAATTAAGTACGATATATCACATTTGAATGTTCATAGTCAAATAATGGCGATGAAGCAAACAAACAAACGAATGAATTCAGTTAATATTAATCATTTAGAGACGTTAATCACGGACATCGTATTACACACGGCAGTAAAACGTTCAACCTTCTACGCACATTCAGAATTTTATTTCGCTCCTGGAAGCTCACTGGGTTGGCATTATTCAAAGCAGACTTTACTAATGCATTTTATGGTCCTGCGTAATATTTACGAGGCCCAGGTGAACACGTACAAATGTACGCAACTCATCGAAACTAAATTTATTTTTAGGATTATATTTTATTACTGGCAAAGATATTTTTTTCGCTAATAATACAGAATTATAAATAGTAATCATAGAGTCATAAAGCTTGTAAATCCACAAAAAACAAAATAGTTGGAGTAATTTATTTATTATAACGTGTTATTCCACACGTGGGGAAATAATATTAAACTTAAACATCAAATCAAAAATTCGCGACACAGCGGGATTCGAGCCCGCACCTTCTGCCTTGCCTCATAGCTTAACTGGCTAGAGCACCTGCCCCGGCGGTCGCGAATTTTTTATTTGATGTTTGAGTTTAATAGTTGAAGTAGATTTATGTACGTAACTAAAGTTTTAAATAAAAATATATTTGCTTATGTATAAAGTTAATCAATATCCATAACACAATATCATTTTTCAAATTGACCTCTTCACGGTGCGTATATACTACAAGTACCTCAAGTTCAAGTACACGGCAACTACGAGTACCTACAACGCCAACGTAGCCCAAAACGTCTTTTGTAAAACGACCCAAATAGATTATTTTATAGTTATGCTACAGTTTTTAATCATAACAATTGCTTAGAAACGCTCTATTTCTTACGTATTCGATAAAAACTATATCAAGAGACATTACTGTATGATGCTTGTTAGAACAATATAATCAGAAACTGGGAATTGAATAAAATAACTAAATTACCGGTTAAAATTTATAAAATCATTTCACCTATTCAATTAATTGTATTGACGTGTCAACTATTTTGCATAGCTAAATAATTAATTCATTTAACGTAATATGCCGATAAAATTTCGTTAAAAGTGACATAATTTGACATGAAACTGTAATTGTGAACTTGTTTTTAAGCCTATTAGAAAGCGTTATTAAATACAAAGGGACAAGGCATAGACATTCGCATTAAAAATTTAATTCATATTGTTCAAACAATACATGTTAGCTGCCTAAATTTAAGATTGTTAATAAGTTTAAGGTCAGCCAATTTTCAGCGCTACTTTTTACTACATACTAATTGCTTGTTATCTTTCTTTCGGCACCCAAGCCTTGAGAAGCCGTTCTATAATCCCAGTATTAAGAATTATGCGTGGCGAGGGATTTGTATCGTGTTTTCTCCCATTTTCAGACGGCACTCGGTCGCAGCCGCTTTCCTTTAGGGATTCCATTGCGAAAAACCTCCATAAATATTTCTTACAGTATTTGTATCTTCCTTGGAGGATCGTTAGCAATGTTTTCCTTTTTTCCCGGAGCCGGTATACATCTGCCCCGATAAACATAATGCTTATACATGAGATAATCCGTGTATATTCATATTGGAATAATCATACTCTTATAATGTTTTCAATTTTTGTGTTCAATCAGTCCTAAAGACTATATTAGTCCTCATTAAAAATACCTTCAGTATCTACTTTGAACAATAATATAAAATCAACATTCTCTGAAAAACAATTAAACTTATTCTTTACGCTCTTCAGAATATGTGATACCCATTTAAGTCTTAACTTCATCTTTAAATGTGAACGTACAGATTACATTAATACCTATATATTTAGAAATAGGTTACAGATATGTATGTAAGTCGATCGAGGATTTTGACCTGATTAAGATCTTCATAGAAGTACCTAACCTTAACACATTCCATTAGCTGATTACCTCTGTATCTTATACGTAACATTTTAAAGTCTGAAAAATATTACAAACTTATATTCAGAACAAACACAAAATTGAACATGCCTACATGTTTCAAAATAAAATAACGTGTTAAATACTTTAAATGCTGATAAATATTTGTTTATCGGTTAAATTAATTTAACATTCTAATTGAAGAGAACCAAATTTATCGAATAATGGATATTTAAAAGCAGATTCGTGTCAGAGAGTCCTTAAGGGATTTCATGTAACCGCATCCCAGAGGTCAACCGAAAGGCTTGACCATAAAGTACTTTGATGTGTCATGATATATCACAATGCTGTTTCAACGTTTGTTTCTTTTCAAAAATTAATCTCTGACGAAAGCTGAAAAAAAATATTTGACACTCGCTTAATTACGTAGGGTTGAACCGATGAATAATTCATTACGTTTGTGTACGTGTAAAATATCGAGTTACCACTCAATTCAATACCTTGAATAAACATGAAAATGATACGTTAATGTTAGTGAAACGGGTATTTAGGTTTGTTACGGTAGGACGGAGTTTGAATGGCCCTATGTTAGTTATTCAGCGCGTGACTCAGGCGGCCACCCGCTCCCTCGTAAATCAAACTCGCCACTCGCTATTCGCTTATGCATTATACAATTTTATTTGTGCGAGTCCGTTGAATAGGTAATAAACTATGGCAGGTGAAACGTTTTGCGTCCGAATGCGAGCAGAATTTGAATCGTACGCAAATACTTGTTTAACACGGATTTGCTATATCAATGATGTTATTTTGAGCCGGCATTCATATTTGTTTTCGAAGTCTATTGTTGCTAGTTCCTTATATTATGATAAGTTTCATAATTTTATCATTCGTCTTTAAATGTGTCAAATCCTAGAAGCAATAAATTAAATCCACTTCATGAATTTTCTCAACATTACTGTATCATTTAGTGTTAAGGAAAGTTTTCAGGAATAACACCGCTAAGAGAATACTTACATCGTATTTTAGAATGGAGCTCAAAGAATGAACATTTTGTTCGGACTTTATATCTGCAGCTTTTAGTGGTTAGTTTTCTAGGGGTCTCTTCATCCCGCCGCGCGGCAGAGCAGAAAATTCACTCCAACCCTCGTTCCACACGTGGGTGCCCATAGTAGATAGTTCTACCTTAAAGGATTTTTTGTCTTGGAAGTCGTTTTATTTTAGGTTACCTAATAAACAAGATTTACGGATTTTCTTGTAAGTATTATTAGATTTATGGCGAAAATTATGAACATTAAATATTCAACACTTAATTTATTGTCACAATGTTTAATGTTTTATAGAACTAATGTTTATATATTTTTAATTAACGAATCCAATATTTTTTGCTACCAATGAAGCTATTGATTTAATTGGACACAATGTGAAACGCTTATGCGCGTTCATGTTAATGAAATGGCTAGCGAAATGATCATAATTACGACGAACGTTTTTACTGTATTGTTGCCAGACCTCGGCTACGGAATCACCTGACATTACCGTTGCGAAAATATTTCCAACAAATGATACCATTTGTTCGATGACTATCACTTTTGTAATTATGATTACCGAAAACCTATAATTATAACGACCCTTCGCATTAATTGAAATAGGTAGAAATGGTTTTGTGGATTTGTTTTTAGATGTAGGTACGAATAATCTAAAGACTTATTTAAAGTTCAAATTTATTCGCTTCTAATGTTCTTCAACTTTTTTTATTAATTATGCACATTTTTTTATTTTAATAAAAATAGTAATAAGACAATGCACTTTAGTGACCTAATTTCAAAATTTTACTTTGAAAAGTGCTGGAAAAAGTAATTATAAAATATGCAAATATTAAAGAATTATTAAGACACGGGCCACTATTTTTGGATTAAAAGAATTTGAATTTAATAAAAAATATTTAAGTCATTCAAAAGTGGTTCGCATCCCTGCAAGCAGCAGCTGGCGCACAACTTTCAACTCAAAATACTGTCCAAACGTGACTTGACGTTATTGCATCATTTATGCCCCATCTCAGCTAAATGCATATTATTGAATTTTATACTAGTCAAACATAATTTAGCAAAATCATTTCGTTGTTTTTTGCCTTGAATAACCGCTTGTCTACAATTAAAGTTATTTCGTAATTGATATTATAACTTCCTATTACATACTTTTTTACTTTTTTAAGTCATAAAAATTTTGTTTTACTCGTCATTTATATTTTCTTTCTTCTTTGAATTTTTTGAATTCTTATTAAATGATAAGCATCTTAAACGTCTGATTAGGTAAAGGAAACACAAATGTGGTGTAAAATTTTTGAAATGCAAAGGTCTCTTCGAAAACTCTCTCGTGTAATGGAAATCGTGCCGGTGGCCCCAGGGGCATCGCGGATTCTCTTCACAAAGGACCCAACAAAAAGGTTCCGCCGTCACATGAACATTGTAAAACTCGCCTTCGCACTCACATCCCGACTCACGAACCAATACCAACTTTACTTCCGAATACCAAGTTACATTTTCCAACTTCGATAACTGTTTTGTAACATTTTTTTTCAATCCGATAATGCGACCTTAGCGCCGGGATCATGGTTTACTACAAATTGTATTAGAGTAGTAGATTTAACTATTTATATCCAGTACAACTCGTAAAAAGGATCTTAATTTTTAAGAGTCGACTTCAATTTGAATAAAAAATATATTTGAGACCAAAAAAAGATAATAACAAATTTTACGCTTATTTTATAATATTCTATGCTTATTTCATGGTATTTCTATTGTTATTTCCAACAAGTAGGTAAATGAGTTCCCCGCTGATGTTCAAGAGCGAGGAATTGAGGCTTTATATTAATACAACTTTACTGCCCTCTAATTAGCTAGTTGACTAATAACACAAACTGCACTGAAACTTTCATCCTACAGTAATATGGCTACCATACCTTCCTACCTTCCTTACCTCATGAAAATTTTTCCTCAAATGTAATGTTTTGTAATTCAAATCTAGTTTATGCTTTAAAATAATAATGTAATTAATACAGTGAGTAAAACTAATTTAGCCGACATCAATATAGACAGGTATCTCACAATTTCTTATACAACATAACATAGTGTACATTGAGTGGGATACCTTGAAGTTCATCTCGAGTGGATCTCTGGCCGTGCAGGTTTTGCTCCTAGAATCGATTATCTAGACGGCAAACATTCCGCAGATATCGCCGTGATCTCGATCCCAGGATGACGGTGTGTATTAAATATCTATCATGAATAAGGAGCGGTGTTATTTTAATATATTCCCGGCGCAATGCAATATGAATAAATATATTGCTAGGAAAATTGACTTTTCTTGTGTGATATACATTGATATTAAGCTTAAGAACTAAAGTAAAAGTTATATTGGACTCTTTAAAATTAAATAACATATATCTATTGTTAAAGGCAGTCTAGAAGGGAATAATAATACAACCACCGTTCATTATACATGTCTCTATTCCAATCGTCATTACAATTATACTCTATATCTGTCTTGACATCAACAACCGTCACCAGACAACCACTCAATCGTGTATTCCAAATAGTCCGCTAACACCATGGGCTAACACTATACTTAATACACCACCATAGAATAAAAAATAAATTTATACAGTTGCGTTATGTCTAAATCATTAAATTATAGACTTCAATAAAATTAAATCAAATATAAATAATATTTTTACTCTCTCTCTCGAAAAGATCTCGTAGTCAAGTTAAAACGTTCGTTAAAAATTTTCTCTTTTTTGTGCTTTAGACGTATGAGTTTTAGTAGGTCTTACGATGTTATTTTGGTCTCTAATTTAAGATCTATACATAGTTTTATAAAGTTGTAGATGCAACAATGCTAGTAGAATTACGCTTGAACTCTAAATAAATATAATTTTACCAGACGAATATTTGTAACGTTAAAAAAAGCCTTGGTAGAGTTATCACGCAGACCATATTAAATAAGTTCGTAGGGTTCTAATAAGTAAGTACTACAGAGCAAACATATTGATATATTAATTTTATATAACCACAGAACTACGGGACCTGACACAAAAACTTATTCAGGTTCCTCATCTTTATGGCTCTTATTAGGGAGGCTCACTAGATAGTGCACGTATCAAGCTCTAGAAACTTATGTGGATTCAGTAATAACTTCTTAATACCGTAAACTAAACAAAAACAATATCTAATCTGAAATTATGAAATGGTATCGTTTTATTCCTTTTTGAGATGTTTCTCATAGATATCACGCAGCGCAATATTATCTTAACAAAATCCTTGTATCAAATCTTAAAATCGCTTCGTATTGTTGTCTTTTGTGTTCGGGTTCGCATTCGTTTTCCATCGCACACCATTATTCACATTAAGTGGACAGATCTCGGGTCAGATCCAGGCACAAGAAAAGCACAAAAAGTGCCCGCTTTATCCGAGCATGATAAATCTACTTCAAATCCGAGAATGGCGTCTTTTATGAAGGAAATTGAAATAAACCGACCGTGCGGATAACGGCTAAGTAAGAAGATCGGGATCCTTTAAGAATATATTGGTGAATCATTTTCATTCATCAAGCCATCATACTCTACTGATATGCCATTTATTACTCTCACGTAAAAAATCAGGAGTTAGCTACTGTAATACTTCGTAATCACAATTATTTATTAAGATAAGTCCTGTTACAAGAGTCAAATTAAAAAAAAATCGTTAGCAACCACTATCTAATTTTTCCGATTAGATTTTTAGAAAGCACCGCTCGAAACATACTACAGTTACGTCCCTATTTTAATGGTAGAGATGAAATCGAGCGTGAAATGGTTACCACACGAGCGGTTGTCTCGCGAACAAACGTAATAGCAGATCGCTAGGCGGCGTTTGGCGGAAAATTGGCTTGCAACCGAATACAGCTTGGGTATAAGTTTGGCAAATTGCATTCGAGCCGTCTGTTACATTTAAATTCAGTGACTAATGGAAACAATACTTCGTCGATAATTTAACCAATAACATGTATGCTGGTCTAGACAAAGTTATATATTCGTAGTGACGGATTCGTATATCAATCAAACTATATGGAAATCACATACCTAAGATTTTCACAAGCTTAAAAAACTAACTAAACTATATTCTCGATTTTATCGAGTGTTACTAGAAGAGATCTCTTGTTAGAGATAGGTGTCTCATGTACACTTTGCTTTATGTTAATGATTTTCTGTTTGATGTATTGGTACATTAATAAACAAATAAATAAACTAAATTATGCATTTATCTAGTTGGTTTGACTAAATAACTGCATAATTTATATTATCTATATACAAACGCAATTGTACGCCTGCACGAATTTTACGATAATTCCGATTGATTACCTAATTATTATTTTAAAATACTAACAGTTTTTTCTTGTTAGGTCTTACTAACTTATAACTTACGGACTTATAACTTATAAATTGAACTTGAACCTGATATTATCATTAAAAGTGTTAAAAAGATCTACCTACTAACCTATGTCAGAGTTACACTAATGTGGTGTGGTGGGTCGCGGTGCATCAGAAGCGCAAGTAAGTGTAACTAAGGCATAATTCAATCTATTTGCTGTTTTAAATTAATATCAGCGAGTTTTTGACCTACTTACATACATTTTTTTTTATAATATACATATCGACACTGGAAAGCCAAAACTAATAAACCCCATTGTTTCCTTTGGCGCTTTAGTAGTAGAGTGTGTGTAAGTGTACATTTGAAAAATTTATTAAACCCCCGAGCATACCGACCGCATTCAACACATGAGGACCTTAAATTCTTGGGAGATATTTTTTATAAATTATATCTAACAATACACAGACAGACACAGACACAGACGCACACGCACACACAAACACACACACACACACACTCTCAATAAGCCCTTTTATTTGATACCCATTTTGTAGAAATGCTTCAAAATAACTATTCCGCCATTTGGGATAGTTCGCCATATTGGAGTTATTTTTCGAGTTATTTTCCACAAGCCCCCACATTTGATACCAATATTGTAAAAATGCATCAACATTAATGCCGCTAGCTTGGATGGTCTGCCGTCTTGAATTTAGTTAAAATTAGTATTATTAACTATTATTAGTTAATATTATTTTTAGAGTTACCCTTAACAACCCCTTTTATTTGATACCTATATTGTAGAAATACAATAAAAATAACTATTCTGCTAGGTTGGATGGTCTGCCATATTGAATTTAGAATGACGTAACGTATTTTATCATATAGTGTTATCAAAACTTAATAAGTATACAAAATTTCAGCTCAATTGGTCGCAGATATCTATTTCAAAATTGAGTAGCAAAATTCCATCCGAAAAAACTACATCCACATATTGCAAGATAATTTCGAAACGGCTGGGCCGATTTTGATATAATATGTCTAAGAACTACCGCTAGAAAACCCTCTTTCAAATGAAAAAAAACTGGATCCAAATGGGTTCACCTGTTTAGGTGGTACGGTGCCACAGACAGACACACAGATACACAGACACACAGACAAACATAGCGGTCAAACACCCCTCTTTTTTGGTCGGGGGTTAAAAACAGCTTTGGCTTCTCAGTGACGAAATAAAAAATGACGCTATTTAAAAAAAATACTTCGTCAGTAATGTTTTGACTTTTGATTATATAATGTCGTTTTGACATTTCTTTATAACCAATTTCATTTTATATTTGTTTTACTATATTCCTTTATTTTAGAGTTTTATTTATCAAATGGAGGTAAAAGCTTTTAAAAATTATTTTGAAAAGAATAAAATGCACGCCGCGCTTACAGCAATAGCAAAAGAAATTCAAAGGTAAGTCTCTTTAAGTTTTTATTCGTGTTTCTATGACCTAGTAAGTGAAAAGGAATTAAATGCATACTAAACTTTACCAGTTTATCTTAGACCAATTACATCAGAAATGCTACACTTGTGGTAACAACCCGGACTGATAACTTAAGATACCCTAGACGCAGTAAGGAAAAACACGATAAAAAAAATGCGCCCTAACACTCTTTGATTACGGTTGAATCAAACAGATCGACCTACAATCACTTAATTTAAATGTGATTTTGTTATAAAAGAATGTTATGTTTAGTATCAACATTCCGCTAAATAATAAGGGAGAGGTATCAAGTGAAGTAATACCGTACAAATTCAATAGTAAACCAAGGGAGAACGAAACAGAAGATGTTAAAGGAAGACTTCTAAGTTGTAAGCATCTTTCAATTTGATATCTTTACACATTGGAGAAACTTACTCACAGTGACTCAACAGTCAACAAGATATCACTAGAATCTAAACATAGAGACATTAAAGGCAGACATAGTCTTTCAGAGATCCAATAAAAACTGTTATTGGGGTTAGGTCTCGCTACTCTTTGCAGTAGAAGAACTACCCACGTTGCGAGATTTGGTTTTTTACTAATTTTGTTTTTATTGCATTATTTTTTTCATTAGGTAGAGTAGAAAGTATAATAGAATTTTATACCTACAATATGTTTATTAAAAATATATATACATATACGATCTACTTGTAATAAGATCATTTTTTTATAGATATATCTGTGTGGGCAAAACAACAAAATAAACGCTTAACAGAAAATGAGAAAACGACAAGAGAAAATTTTAAGTGTTCTAAACCATTGAACAAGAACGGTAAAAAAGTTAAGCAAACGAGCAAGAAAAAATCAATTATACCAACAAATGCACGCTTACCTATATTAAATTCCCAGCAGCATCATACACTACAAGAAATAGTCGAGAAACTAACCAGACAATCAAAGAAAAAAATTAACTGTGAAGAGCTACTTCTTATATGCTTTTATACAGCGCATAAGAAATACGAGATATTAAAACAAAAAAATCGATTTTTTAAAAATAAAATTAAAATTTTAGAACATAATTTAAAATCGCTTGAAGATCAAACAAAGTTTCAAAATTTCCGTATTAAAAAACTTCAGAATAAACTCTTAGCACATAAAATTACAAAAAATAAAACAGATAACAGCATAATTTTTTTTGATAATATAAATTTATTTTCTAACCAAAATATAAGTCAGATTTCGAACTGTAAGTTAAAAACTCATTTGTCCATAGTTAATAATTTACTTGTTGATCAAAAAACGTTGTTACAAGAATTACAAAAACTTGCTCAAGAAATAAATAATAACTAAAATCCTGCCTTTTTATGATTTAATTACTTGTTATAAATTTTTTTACCGAAATTGATTAATAATTATTTTTACACCACTTTCATCTCATACAAAAACGGCAAATTTTCTATAAATGTTATAGTTGCACCTTTTAAGGTCCATATTCACGGCAGCGACTTCAGTCGACAGCGACTCTCTGTGATTTAAATGTCATGCGTCCACATTACAGCGACTTATTATTACTTATTTCAAATTAATCATTTAAATTGTTGATAAATATTGTGGTATACTTTGTATTTAATATCTTGAAATTATAA
Organism: Junonia neildi neildi; assembly: GCA_018234505.1. Classification (NCBI taxonomy): domain Eukaryota; kingdom Metazoa; phylum Arthropoda; class Insecta; order Lepidoptera; family Nymphalidae; genus Junonia; species Junonia neildi. The sequence goes on from DVVJ01000315.1 coordinate 12,608, forward strand.
ATGAATATTATATCTATTAAAAGTAATAGCTGATAAAGCTGCAAAACACTTTAAAATATTGGTCAAAGTCGTTAGTCGCCACCGACATTTCAGGTTTGCAGCGACTAAATTCGCTGTATCGCCAGCGACTGTCTAGACGTGAATTTTTACAGCGACTTGAGTCGCCGTCGATTAAAGTCGCTGCCGTGTATATCGACCTTTAGTCCATAAATATAGAAATATGGACGGAGCTTCAAAATTTTATTTTTATTTTATTTTGAAGACTTCGGACACAAAAACATGGACATACCTAAATAAAGTTTGAATTTTACATTTTTTTATTTAAGACTTTTTTCTTCAAATCTATGGTAAATATATTTTATCGAAAGCTACACGGTTTAAGCAGTATATCGAAAACCGAATATTCGGCAAGCCCCCTGACCGAATATTCAGCAAGCCCCCTGACCGAATAACCGAATATTCGGCAAAAGTATTCGGCAGGATTTTGACGCCAAAACTTGTACACACGTTATTGTTTCACGCTCATTTCTGGCTACATCAACGGTGTAAAAACTATATATTTTTGAAAAATGTATATTTCCATATCTTCAATCAAATATGGTTTTTATATCTTTAACCACAAGTGCTATAATAATTGATTGTTTAATACATGAGTATTACTTTGACTTTACAAAACGTATGCCGTGAGTAATACATAACAAGTTTGAAATTGACATTTAAAATGTGCTAATTAACTCCTTTCTTGTGGTACCAAACTCGGCCTAATTAATATTGTAAGAATACGAAAAAAATTATTATGTGAAATACGCAATTTTTGATGTAACGAAGGCTATGTTACGTTATAACTAGCAGACGACAATGATGATAATTAGTTTAGAAGTAGTGAAGGTACAGATGAACATCAATAATTCCATACCCTATATACGTACATAGAGGTCAGAATCATGATAACGTTTTTTCGACACTTACTAAATGATAAAATAGTTATTTGGAAATAATTCATGGAAAAGTTTGTAACTTCAGACTTCTCTAATAGAGCAGATGATAATGTACGTTTTTTGTGATAATATATATGTTGATTTATTTCAGGTTAAGTAATAACTCAGTTAGCCGTAACAAGTTTTCTTTAAAATTTAATTAAATGGCGACGGTTAGACAGATTAACAGACGAACATGCTGAAATTATATGGACTCCATTTTGACCCAACCCTAAAAAGTCCTTGAAATTCGAATGTCGGTATTCTACGTTAGCAACATACCATAGTTATTTAAACTTCTATGTATATTTCGATTTCTAGAAATTTTTACAACATAATTGTAATATCATGAGCCAACAAGGTTTCTTAACAGTATAAATAATTACAATCAATATTTTAGCATTACAGTTAATTTTTATCAATTAATACATTCTGGCCTAAAAAGTTTTTGAAAAAGGCACCTTTTTTTCTTGGTTCTCATAACCGGAATATCAAGTTGATGGCCTGTTTTTGATATTTAATGGATTCATTTGTCATGTTACTTTATGCTAAAGGCAAAACAACGATGATAGCGTTTATACTTTTCTACTTTTACTACTTTTACTTAATTTTTTTAAAAGCGTTACAGGCAAAGATTATATAAAGTAGTTACAAGTAACTCTTAATTAATATCTATCTTATGCCAAAAAAAAAAATCATGTTATTTTACTTTGGCTTATGCCCACAGTTTTCTTCAGTCCGATTTTTCTTGAGTTTTCAATTTTTTACAAAAAAGAATTCCAAGCGAAGTTCGATTCTAATGTGAATGTTCTAACGATATATATGCTATGCGTATCGTTAGAACATTCACATTAGAATCTTTGTGAGTCCCTTCTTTGCGACAAACTTTACCTGTATGAAATCTGAGCAATAATGTAGATATTTTGTATTTTTCAATGGAGTTTTATAAAGTAGATATTTAATATAAATAAAACACACAATATAGTCAAATAATATATTTCACATTTAATCATTAAAATAATTTGAGTCAATCCATACCTAACATTAATTTAAAATTGCCCTAACTGTTTATATACACTGTAGTCTTTACGTCATAATAACAAAAATATTAAAACAAAACAACAAATTAACTTAAATCTCTTCATAGTTTTTACTTTTCCTCGTTAAAAAATAGAAACCAAAAATAGCGAAAAGAAAATTAAAAAATTTAAAATAAAGTGAGAAATAACGCTTCTTCATGTATAAAACTCTACAAATATTAGATTTATTAACTATAATAATTTCAATGACATATTTACACGTCCATATTAAAATGTTTCCTTCCTTATTTACTTTGAAAACGCACCACATTTCTTTTATAATTTATTCCAATTGAATATGTACATAAATATATTAAGAATTGTTAATTTATAATAAAGTACCTGGGAAAACGTATGGCATTTTGTGGCACCAACTTTTTATTTACTTTTATTTTTCACCAGGGTTTAAAAGGCATAACTTTAATTGATACAAAATATGATTCACATCTTTACAGCCACATTTTCAAGTCCATAGTCAAAATATTGTTCACGGCTAACAATATTTTTATTATGGAGTTGATAAAAATGAATATTTTTGAATAAAATTTTTTACACACATTTTACATATTCCATTGAAATCAATTATAACTCTTATAAATAGGCTATTTATTTAGCCTACCCCAATGCATTTTGACAGCAATCTCTAGTTGGTTCTGAAATACAATCAAATCTACTGGCCAAATGTTGAGAGTAACATAAATTGACTTTTTTACACATCCAGCAAGACGTCCACTAGTTTAATGTGACGTCAATATAAGGGTTCCTCAAAATTAAATCTATTAATTGTGAATGATACCTGAATAATATTTAGGAATGACATATACCAACCCAAGTGGTGTCATATTTCCAATAAAATTGTTAGGTGCCAGAGGCAGTATTACCATTAGTTAAGACTGACCATGTCGCAAGATTGTATTTCAGAATTTATCCTCATTTACACCTATAGTGTCCGTATACATCAATTCAAGATTGGCTCATACTCATATTTACTGGCATTAAAAATATTTAAGTATATGATTCAAGAGCATTAATTATGCATGAGTGAAATATGATGACAGATAAACAATCTCTAACTAAAACTGGTATTAACTTAATTAAATTACATTCAGTTTGGTAATTGTTAAAGATATTATTTTCAGATGTCCATGTTGTTATTTTAAATAGATTTTCTTGTATTGAAGATTGCTTTCACGCTAAGTTATATACAGTTAGAAGGTCTTAAAGTTCTTGAGTAATATTGGTCACCGCAAAGTCTTTTTTAAGAGGAGCTCCCGGAGATCAGCTGTAGCTCCTGTCCAAATAAATATTTTTACTAGTACTAAGTCTGAAAATATTGTTAAAAGATACCATAATATATGTTGAAATATTTAGATCAATAAATTTAAAAGATTTCTGAAATGATTTTTGAAAAATTAGCTTTTTTTTCGGCCTTCTAACTGCATACAACCCCTTTAAAAGAAGACTTGGAGCGTATTTTTTTTAATAAGTATATATTTTTTCACGATTTATTAAGCAAAAAGTGCAGATTTTTTATATATTGTATTAACTATTTTATTTAATTAACCTGTATAAGGTTCTTTAGAAAGAA
>DVVJ01000316.1:0-16250 GCA_018234505.1 Junonia neildi neildi
AGAACAATTTCCCTCCCCAGTTCTTCTTTTACTTCATTTGAATCAAATGATTTGAGGCTACTCTGTTCCAAAATAATGTTCCAGGACGGATCATTCGACATCAAGAACACCCACTTGCTCATTTATCCTTGTTCTTGTAAAAAATTAAAAAAAAAATATTTTATTTACTTAAAATTGAAATATTCTTATCTATATTATTATTCAAAATTTACATAATTTAAAAAATTTAAATTATTAAAATTTATATTATTTAAAATTAAAAATTAATATATTTGAATACGTAACACCAAGCAAATCGAACGATCAACAAAGTTGTGAGATACCGAAGATTGTCACTTGGCGCCGTCCCAACATCTAAATGAGTCAACCATACCATACATTTCCTGAACAATGCCATGACGCACCTTCCTTGTTTACAAACCTCTAGTTTATGATTCAACAAGTGTCAGCCGTTTACACGCATTTGTAAATAAACGTCTTTACTTCTATAAACACGTGGAATATGGAATCCTTGGAATAGCGTAGCGTAAATTAGCGTGAGGGGAATTGATGAGCTTGAACTGATGTATCTTGGGATTTTGGATATATTAATGTTTTGGTTAGTGTTAGAATGGAACGATAGGTTCATTTGTACGATTAATCTGCCAGGTTTGTCAGTAACTAAAACGTATGGAGATATTTTAAAGAAAGTTCTACTGTAATATACTTTAAACGAAATCCGCAAAGACTTTTACTTAACATACTGACTTAAAAATGTATCGTCATTGACACAGACAAATGATAACAAAAACTTATTAACTATAAATCTAGTTTAATTAGATAATTCAATCAAAGATATACGTTATACTGAACGCTATAAATAAACTTTGTTATAAGTTACAAAATCTGAAACTAATAACTGACTCATATTTAATTCATGTTCAGTATTTTCGTGGTTCGCGGGAATATTTTACAAACATTTGAAATTCACTTGCATTACAAACCCGAAGCTTTGAAGTTTTAGTGCCCATAGCTGTTACCTTACAAGTAGAAACAATAATACAAATCACAATTTTATTATAACATTTCCATTTTGTGTTTATTGCGATGTATAAAAGTCAAATTTACTTCTCTCTAACTAAGCGTAGGTGTGCATTTGACAATAACCCAAAGTTTCAGAACGTATTCCGTAACTCTTCTAACGTCAAATGAATATGCTTTGAATCCGCCATAACATCTTATTATTCCCTTGCTGCTAAAGTAAAGGCACTTTTGAATCGCTTTTAGTGACCATATTACTTTATTTGGGGCTTATTTTCGAAGTGGGTCATAAAATTGGAAACATCGCTTTATAAAAAGATTGCAGGCATCAAAAGCAGCTTTTTCTCTTAAAAATTGACATCTGGGATGGTACGACACTAAAATTATAAAGGACATGAAGGCAACCAGCACTTAACCGGCACGATCGAGAACCATTTATTTATATTTTATTTACCTCCGAGCATTATGCGCCTGCCCTGAATGTACTCCCCTTAAAAGGCAATGAAATGTTGGAAGTAAATCGCCATATTGTTAAAGTAAATTGGTATTTTACAGCACGAAGTTTCGTGTGCCGTACCCTTGTTAGGTGTTGACCATGATTTCGAGTGAGCCGCGCTATACTTCTGTTTTAAACCTTACGTACATGGAGATAGTGATAAAATATCTGAAAATAAGAGAAAATGTTGAGGTTAGAAGAGGGCGGCGCGAAAATTAAATGTCAAACGCGATGACAGTCGTTACAGCGACATCTAGCGGCGCGATCGTTTACAGCGCTGATTGCGCGTGATTTTAAAATAACACAGTCTAACCCAGTGTTTAACCCTATAATCTATAGGTTAGAAATTATTCTCACAATATATTTTGCAATATGGTAAGAGGACATTTATTGGAGTCAAGCTCTTTCAGCGACTTCACTTTGATTCTTAACATGGGATAGTTTTGACTATTAAATAAAATATGAATATTTGGATTTGTAAATGTATTATATAAATAGTTAGGATGCAAATCTAGATAGAAAGACGTATTAGGTATTATGTTATAAAACGTAATGTGCATTTTTTCTTTTAAATTCGGTTTATTAATATGCTTTGTTTGATTTGCGAATTATTTTAAAAATAAAAGGTAAAAAAAATGCATATGAACTGGTATGTAGGTACAGTTTTATACTCTTAACTGAAACACAATAAAAGCTATTGAAATTAACTCACTTTCACATATAAATTCTTTCAAATAAAAATAAATGAAATTTCAAAATATGTATGTATATCGTGGACCGTTCGGCACCGTCTTGTAAAAACACGGTAAAGCTGTTCCTTATCGCAAATTGCCGTATTCGGTATGTTTTTAAAACTCCGTTTTGTCTCCAAATCGACAGTACGTTATAAAACAAAGTACTTAATGGTTTCTTTTACACCGGGAATTCAATATATTCCACCGCGAGAGAATTCTCTCACGTCTCCTAACGTTACCGAAATATTTGTGAAATGAGCATCGTAACTTGTCCCGAGTTTTGAGATTATCTTCACATCTATTCGAAGTATTTAAATCGGTTTCGTCGTATCGATTTGTGAATACGATTGGAACAAATTTCGTGTTTATTTTTATTCGAATTAATCGTATTCGGTTGTTAAGTATTACGTGATCCGAATTTGTGTCAATTGCGGAAGTGTACTTTAAACTGTTAAAACAAATACTCCAATTTAGTACGAAATTTTCCAATATACATATATCGCACACGTTTGTGGCATATAAGTCCAATCCAATCAATACATCAATACAATAATCATTATTATTATATTCGTGTGAGTTGCTACGAAAAAACGTTATTGTTATTTTAATTAACGAATAATTCGGTAGACCGAAAATTGTTACCGCTAGTTTTATTAAAATGGCAATCAAGTAAACTTAGTCTTGAAATGGCATCACAGAAATCCATGTCATCTGTAATTGGAACAGCAATCCTCACAATATTTGCGGTCTTACGATTGTCTCTCCGGTTGGATCTATCTCGTTGGATGAACAATAATTTAAGGCGAATCGAATGCAAAATAATGGTACGGAGTGCAGTGTAACGGGGAATATGCAGGAAGCGAATCCAGCATACTAGAATCACGAATGCCAGAACCAAACCAATGATTTCGTAAACACTATCCCATTTCATTTCGCTTCGTCATTAGCCTCGCTTCTGAATGAGTGGTCTGAATTAATATGGCAATGCTAACTGTACTGGCTTAATATTGTATCGATTTGGAATTCAAAGAACAAACGCTAAGTGTCAAAAAACCGATACAGGTTTTCGCGTGCGTGCGTACCTCTCAAGATAAATGCCATTGATTTTACTCCATAACAAGTAAATTTACTAATATTCATTTTTGCCACTTTTTCGCTTTTTTCTTCGTAGATTAAAAGAATTAACATACCGTACCACGTAGAAATCACGTGGCATGTGATTGATTTTGTACAAATTTTTTATTATAAGTAGAAATACTAGTAACATAACAATCTATATATATAAAAATGAAATGCTGTTCGTTAGTCTCGCTAAAACTCGAAAGCGACTAAGCCTATTTATGATATCTTGGTCTTGAAATGTTCGTGAAGGTCTAGGGAAGGTTTAAAATTACCGACAAACCTCTAAAACAGACCTATTCTATTTCCCATACAAATCTTCTAAATTGAGGCAGTACGAAGTCTGCCGGGTCAGCTAGTTATGATTACAAAAAAAATAACTTTCATATAAACTGTTACTATGCCAAATAACACACTCCTACGTAAAATTGGAATTCTTAGAAAAGGATCTAAAGTTTTCGCGTCGTACATTAATATATTATACAGATATCTACAGTCTGGGCCCAAAGGATAAAAACCAAATACCTTCTTTATATCCATGTTGAAGAAAGGATTGAAAGGAATAGGTAAGATGTCTGTCAATTCTGTGTACTTAAACTATTATATTTCTACGTCTTTTCGCATTTAACAAAACCTTCACTTATCTTGATAAAAATTTAGTGATTCCATTTTTGGACACGAAATATATTCTCAATTTTTAGATCCCTGTATAGGTAGTAATTCAATCTTAAAAGAAACTTGTAAAAATATTTTTAGGCCCTATTTTTAACAGCGTACAATAAAATATTGCCGTGTTAAATACATACAATGCTATTATTAAAACGAAATATCACAAGTACTTACACTCCAACCGTGGTGCAGTGTCCGAGTGAATTAGGACAGACCGTGTGCGGTCTAGCGGAAACGGTGACGCAAGAAATCTATAAAAAGAATTTTACTTAAATAAAACATAGAAAACAACGAGGGCGACGCCTTCACAACTTCACCTTGACACGCTGCGACCTTGACTTGGGTGAAAACGCTCTGTGTCATCCCTTAAGGCTTCAATTTTGATTACACTGACGCCAAAACCTATTCATATGATACTACGTAACAGGATCTTTTCCTTACAACGTTACCAAATTATACTTTATGCTCCCTAAAGGAGGATAACGACCATATAGAATGTGTGTGGCCATTCCAACCTTTATCCAATTAAATAATATTGTATCCAATAACGCACAGGATAGAGTAACGAACTTATGAATTAATATTCGGTTTATAAGGGGAAGTAAATTATTTTGAAATAAATTTTTCAAGATACCTAACTATTCATATACCAAATATATCAAGAATTAGTTTGTTTGTCTGGAACTTCTTATCGCATGAACATCTTATCCAGTCTAATGAATTATTTTTGAAATTTGTTAAAGACTTCTAATGTTGCTGCTAGTAAGCAAGAATTTAATAAATAATAAAGTCTGTAATCTTGATTATACTTTTACATCAATTCTCCTTTATCAAACAAGAGCCTTATATTACACATTTATTCATTTCTAATAACTTAACTGCAACTTTTAGGTTCATTAATAAAGTATTAAATTATATGCAAGCCACATTAAACGTTAAAAGAGTAATTACAAAGTGCATGTTCTTTTATTCCTATTGAAATATTATAGTTACTCGTACTGACGTGACTCAAAAATACTAAGTAAATTAATTAATGTTTAATTTAACGGAGCAGTTCTAATGTATTTACAATAAACATAATGTAGGTAAGTAATTGAGTTGAATATTAAAAATGGTAACAATGAATTAAACTTCTCGAAAATTTAGGTCATTTGCGTCGTCGTGACCGTCATTTTGAAGTTACCCTGACATTAAAGTCAACGCAGTGTGGTATTGGCAATACTATATAAGCTGAAAGAAATAAACAACACGCATCATTTGGTAACAGCCTACGACATCCAGGACAACAGGAACATGAGAGGAGCTACAGTGTTCGGTTTATTGCTGGTCGCCGCGACCGTTTGCGCTAGAGATGTTCGCCGCAAACGAGAAGCTGATCTAGAAGAAGCGGCATCGCATAATTGGCAAAAAGGTGATGGTGGAGAGTATCATGGTGATCATCATGCTGAGGCTGGAGGAGTTGACGAGAAAGGTTACAAAGGCCATCACAGTCATGATGTCGGCAAAAAAGGATACGCCCACCATGAAGGAAGCAAAGGTCACTTTGGAGAAAGTGGGGGCCACAAAAAACAACATCATCACGACGACGGTTACTTCGATGAACAACATCACGGAGAAAAAGGTGAAAAGGGAGAAAGCTTTGAAGAAAAGGGCCATTTCCATAAAGGACATTCTACAAAGGGTCATCATGGAATCCATAAATTAGACGAGTTCAAGAAGGACAAGCACTTCCATGATAAGCATGGTGAATCAGGTTTTGAAGAAGAGTACGGTGGACATCATCACGAAGGTGGCTACAAAAAGGGTGGTGACTTCCATAAAGGACATAGCGAAGGAGGCTTCTACGAAAACGAACATGGAGAGAAAGGACATCATGAAGATGGTGGTCATCACCATGAAGAAAAAGGTCATCACGACGAAGGCGGCAACGACGAATACTGGGGAGGACACGCAGAACACGGTAGCAAAGGAGCCCATGAGGACCACAAAGACTGGGGCTGGAAAGGACATTAATGGTGTACCTAGTTCTCTAATAAATGGACAGTATGCGAAATGAAATCGATAAGAAGAAACTTTTTGTTATTGTTGATTATTTTGTGATATGTTAATAAACAAATACTTTGCTTATTTATTAAACTTGTACATTGTTTTTCTTTCACAACAGTAATTTAATTTTACTGTAAAGAACAAAAAACAAAAACCCTGTAACTTTTCAGGTCAATAAACCCAAAAGCATGCAATTAGTTTAAGGTGCCAAGAACAATATAAAGTAAAATTAATAAGATAATCTACATAAGTGTAAAATCTGAGCTATCAAATAAGTTGATTATGTTATGAGTTATACCCTTTTTCAAAACATATTATACCATAGTATCGATTGGCGGCCATAGCCGACAGTCTCTGAACTTATACTTTACTAATGCAAAAGTGAAGTAATTCTTCAGCGGATTTTTCACTCGACAGTCTTCATTAACCATTGAGTACAGAAAACATTTCTTTGATTATGCTAAAATATGCGGAATAAAGTGCGTTGATGTTTTAGGAAAATGATAAAAATAGTTATAGTCAACTCTAATTATAAAAAAAAAGTAAGTTTTACTAATAATTTATTACGATTTACACTCGGCGTTTTTGGCAGCGGACAAGCAAAGCTCGATAGCGCTTCGCCGCACTCAAAACGGTTAAGATCATCCGCCTTCATCTCATGCTTGACGGGATGGGATTTTTCCCGTCGTGAGAATTCTTGCAGAGAATGGCAAATTCTGAAATTTCATCATTCATTTTTTTCCAGAAATAGGGGTCAAACACCAGCTAGCGGTGTATGTATTAGTATGTGATCATCACAATCCATGAACCCGAAAAATTTATGGTACCAGAGAAAGTATTAGAAGAAATGTAGTGAAATAGAAAATAAGGAAAAAGTCATAGGACAGACGAGGAAAGGTGTTTAGTTTATTTCTCTTTTTTAGTATACGCAATGAGGCTTGCTATTTACTTAGGCTTACTACTTTATGTCCATTTTCTGTGACAATACCGTACGCCACGTCCGAGACAATATATTCATATGTATGTTATAGTCAGAGGCGTACAGCTACGCTTTCCACATACGAGTATGCTAAACTCAATCGTAGTAAAATATTTTACATTGTAACATCTACGATAAGCAATAGGTATCACTTTTCATAAACAACATGCCATGATGAAAGATATGATATAAGCAGCTGTTTAGTGGGTAGACCCTTGACACTAAGAAAAATTGACACTTTAAAGGTTAATATTTCGGAAACAGTTCCTCGTTCAGAAAAATAGTTTTCCCACACTTGAATTATATTGAAACGACCTATCCAACGATACCCCATATTAATTGATAAATGAGAAAAAAAATTATGGTCTCACTTTACATATTTTATAGGGAAGACACCACTAAATTAAATTAAATAATTAAAATTATAAACATTTTATTTTTTTACTTTCTCGGCAAAATTCATATGTATACATATACCAAATTACGGCTTTCTAGTATTAAGGAACCTGAAGCAAAGCCGCGGATAAACAGACTGACATGGCGATACTATAAGGGTTCCGTTTTGATTACGGATTGGGATTTCTTTACATGTTTACAATTAGTTCTGCCCAATTAGTATATTATAATAAACGTGTTCAATAGTAAATTTTAATGAATTTTACTTCTTAAAACAAATATTACCTTAAATGAAATAATACATTTAAAATACGGCTACAATTTAATAAACTACATTCAATTATTCAAAAAGTAGATGAGGAATACTCATACTCATAGGATATTATTAAAGACTCATATTATTAAATTATGTATTAAGAATATTTATGCGATGCTCATAACAAAACATCAATTTTCGTTTTGTTCCGGCAAATTTCCGGAATGGCTAGACCGATTTTGACGGTGATTTCACTGGCATAAGGAGTAATTATTCTATTTTGGTTTTAGAAACGCCATTTCGGTTTCTTTTAAAACGAGACGAAATCGTGATCATCAGCTAATGATAAAAATGTGAACCATTGAAATTATAAGCAGCTAAATTGATTTTACGCCGAGGTTTTAAACCTGGAAGAGGACGTAGATTACAGTAAAATGAACTCTAAACTTAAAACAATCAACTCGTATTGTTAAAAATTTTACTTCACAATTAACTTTTACATATCAAAATTAAAAATAGAGAAAGAATGCTAAACAGGCTAGTAAAGCTTCTACTTACGTTTTTAGCGTAATAAGCCTTAAAATTAAAATAATTAGTTATATCTATGTTTATTATAATTATTACTTAAATATAAACTCGCAACTAATCTTAATGAGTTAGTCTAGACGTGGTAAAAATGCTATTGTACGACAAAAAGATTACGTATTAAAAATAATTATCAACATTCAGCTCAATACAGCCTGAAACTAGAAATCTTTAGTACATTAATGCAACCTTGACACTACCGGACAACGATAAGTTTCTTAACCGCTACTGTTAACTAGTATAAAATATCATCGTAGTCAAAGCAGATATCATTCAGCAACAGCAATTTGTCTAACCAACCATGAGGAGCCTTCTGGTGTTGTGTGGGCTCGTGGCTCTCGTAGCCGCGGTCTCCGCTCGGGAGATCCGGGAGAAGAGGGAAGCCGATCAGGAAGTTGCAGCTTCAGGTCATAAGTGGGACAAGGGAGGCGGTCATGAACATCATGGGCATCACCACCATGAGCACGGCGAACACGGCCACAAGGGACACAAGGGGCACCACGAACACCATCATGGCAAGAAAGGCCATCACCATCACGAAGGACATAAAGGACACCACGGTGAACACGGTGGACACAAGAAACATCACCATCACGATGACGGCTACCATCACCACCATGAACACGGAGAGAAAGGTGAACATGGCCACGGACACGAAGAGCACGGCCACTTCCACAAGGGTCACGACACCAAGGGACATCATGGTGTTGAGAAACACGACGAATTCAAGAAGCATAAGCACTTCCATGACCATCATGGAGAAAAGGGCCATCATTCTCACCACGGTGGACATCATCATGAGGGCGGTTACAAGAAGGGAGGACACTTCCACAAAGGACATAAGCACGGCGGGCACCACGAGCACCACCATTGCAAGAAAGGTCACCATGAGAAGGGAGGACATCATCACCACCATAAGGGACACCATGGCGAAGGTGGCCACCACGAACACTGGCATCATCATGATGATCACGGCAAGAAGGGCGGCCATGAGGACCACAAGCACTGGGGACACAAATCTGGTCACTAAAATGTACAAATTATTACCAAACAAATTGTTAATTGTTGATTTATTACATGTATATTTTTTATTATGTTTTTACTACACAAAATAAAATTGTTTTAAATACTTACAAGCTTATTTAACTTATTCTGTTTCCCAGTTAATTATAAAACGATAAACTATATCGGATGATTCCAGAAACATTTTCAAATTACTGAAAAACTTCCTTCCGTTATTAAATCTTAGATGAAATGCGAGAAAACGGTCGTGAACAAAACATTCTTATTTCGACAAAGAAATAAAAAGAAACATTAATGAGGTTTCAGTTCAGTTGATACTAAATTACTAAATACTGGTCTATTGAATATTTTTCGCCAAGGAAAGGTTTTAATGTAATAATAAAATAATATAGAAAAAGTAGAATGAATACATATCTATACTAATTTATAATGAAGAAACATTTAATTTTTGGTTTGTTTGAATTGAAAAAAAAGAAAAAATGGCCATGGGCGGCAGTATTCTTACACGTACCATCAGGTGATCTGTCAGCTCGTTTGCCTCCTATCCTATAAAAAAAATCGAGTTGATACTGTAAATATCGATTTTATAGCAATATATTACTTATTTACAAGTATATCACTTATAAAATATTACAATAATATGCATTCTTAGATTTCTTGTTAACTTTGCACATCATATAAAGTTTATGCCTAACGATGTGAAAGTCGCATGTTTTTCAGACTACTATATTGTCATCATTTCGTCGTAGTGCAATATTTTTTTTTAACAAATTAAGAAAAAAAATATTGTAAATGTATTATAGAGTAGCATACCGTCCCAGCTTCGCACGGGTATTCCTAACTTTTTCAATAAATTTAATATTGTAAATTTAATAAAGCCTATGTTCGATAGAAATAGTCTAGTTTCCCGACAGTAAAAGAATTTTTCAAATCGGTCAAGTAGTATAGAGTCGCCTATCCATTTCAAATGAACAATCAAAACTTTCTTCTTTATAATATTAATATAGCAGTAATATAGCAAATATTATATAATATTTTTTTTAGAAATAGAAAAAATTATAATTATACATTCAGAAAATAAATTCATTTTTTTATTTAATAATAATAATTACACTGCTAGTGTAATTCTTTAAGATTATATAAGTTTTTATTTTTTAACCCCCGACCAAAACAGAGGGGTGTTATAAGTTTGACCGCTATGTTTGTCTGTGTGTCTGTTTGTGGTACCGTAGCACCAAAACGGGTGAACCGATTTGGATCCAGTTTTTTTTTTTTTATTTGAATGAGGGTTTTGCTAGCGTTGGTTCTTAGATATGTTATATCAAAATCGGTCCAGCCGTTTCGAAATTATCTTGCAATACATGGATGTAGTTTTTTCGATTGGATTTTACTACTACTACTCAATTTTGAAACAGATATTTTAACCGATTGAGCTGAAATTTTGCATACATATTTAGTTACGTATATACGATAAAATGTGTGACTTCATTCTAAATTCAATATGGCGGACCATCCAACCCAGCAGAATAGTTATTTTTATTGCATTTCTACAATATGGAGATCAAATGAAAGGGCTTGTTGAGAGTAATTCGAAAATTAATATGACTTCATTTTAAATCTAAGATGGTGGATCATACAAGCTAGCGGAATAGTTATTTTTACTGCATTTCTACAATATGACTATCAAATTATTAAGGGCTATAAAGGGCTTATTAAGAGTTTCTCGAAAATAAATACGACGTCATTCTAAATCTAAGATGGCGGACTATCCCAGATAGCAAAATAGTTATTCTTATTCATGTCTACAATATGGGTATCAAATGATGAATGGCTTATTGAAAGTAACTCGAAAATTTATGTATGTGCATGTGTGTACGCGCATGCGCGTGCGTGTGTGAATGTGTATGTATGTGTGTGTGTGTGCGTGCGCGTGTGTGTGTTTGTGTGTGTGAGTGTATGTGTGTGTGTATTATTAGGTATAATTAAAAAAAATATCTAACAAGAGTTTAAGGTCCTCATGTCATATTGAATACGATGTCGGGGGTTTATTAATTTTTTCAAATTTACACTTGTTAAAAAGTGATATTAGTGTCATTAGAATACACAAGAATAAACCATTTTTAATAAGAAACTATATCTACTGATAATTTTGGTGAATTCCAAAATGCACACCACAAACACTAGTTCCGATGTAATTTCGGCGGTTCACATGTAATTGTAATTCTTACGTAGGTACGTAAGCAAAACGTAAACGTAAGTAATACATAGCAAAGCGAAGTTCCTAAATAATGCTGACAAAAATGTATTTAAAAAAAAAAATTTAGGTACCTTCTTCAAACAATCTACTTTGCTACGCAGGTGTGACCCCAGGATTTGGATGAGAGCCCTTTGAGAACTCTTCGAATGACTTTGTTAAGGAAGAGGTGACAACTTTTTTGTGTACGATATTAAAAACAAGGACCCATGTTCAGTGAGATCAAGAGTTTCGTTTGATTTTGTTTACAAGGAAAACAATTTTCATTTGATCTTATTCGGTTGGGTGAGAGGAGCTAATCAGCTTTTCGTAGTTTTATACATTTATTTTTATAAAAAATGTTTTGTATATATTGCCGAAATAATTTCGATTATTTTAAGCAACATTCAAAACAACATAATTGTTTTTATTAATTTCACCAAGTAGATCAAAGGCGCCAGATCAAATTAAGTATAATCCAACTAAATCGGCCTGACGCGCGACGCCTAAATAATGTTTAACATTACATATTTCTTACTCATTACTTAAATTAAATATTAATACATCAGCATTTAACAGGGTCTGCTTGTTATTCTTGCCACGAAATTCACAGGTTACTGATTTTTATACAAAGGGATTGCCATCTAACCTCCGCAACCCAGAGGCCACGAGGGTGACCGATATTCCTGTGCACTGGTTATAATGCTTCCTTTGTTAGGATTCCGTAGTCAAAATGGAACCCTTCGTCATGTCCGTCTGTCTGTCTGTCTGTCCGCAGCTTTGCTCCTAGGTCCTTAATACTAGAAAGCTGCAATTTGGCATGAATTACCCTGAGAAAGTCGTACAATAAAATCTTTATAAATATTGTTTTTTGGACTGTACCCTATATGTAAAGTGAATCCAAACTTTTTTTACATTGATTCCGTAGTGTACACTATGGGATAAATGAAAAAAAAAATCTTTTAAAATATTATAGGTGTGGGAAAACCATTTTTCAGAACGAGGACCTGTTTTCGAAATATTAAGCTTTAAGGTGTCATTTTTCTTACAGTCATATGTACGCCCCCCTCCCCTCTACATACTAAACTGCTGCTTCTAAAAATGTGAAAAAATTCATAACAGTCATACATTTAATGAATTTAATTTTGTCATGGCTATGTGGCTTTTATAGTTATCGAGTAATAGTAGTCAATCAAAGTAAAAACAAATATTTCGGCCAAATTTCATTGAAAATTTTTAAGATAAACAAGTAAATTGCTAAGAAATTGGTTAATTTTAAAGATTAAATAGATGTCCGTATATTATGTTGGAAAGATTCTAATTTCCGATAAAGATGAATTTTTGTATATCTAAGCTAGTATTATTGAACAAATAACAAAAAATATATTTTAAAAAAGTTGTAACTTCTTCCCCTATTATGATAAGCTTTTCCGCAATTTCGACGCAAGACGTTCGAAATTTAAAAAAATAATAAATTAGATTTAAAAAAATGTACAGAATGTTAAAAAAAATAATAACAAATAAAAATGTCACAATAAACTCCCAAAAAGTGAAATCTTATGAAATCATTTTCATGTAAAAATGTTGTCAAAAAGTTTGAAGATCTCGCGTAGAGTCGAGTTTCTAAAAGCGCTACGTGCCCTCTCTCTACAAGGCCTTCCTTTAAAAACTCATAAATCATAATCTAAATATGTAGCTTGATCGTTCCCTTACTACATGAACTATTATATAAGAGAAAAGTATAAAATAGTTAATTAAATTTTTTACTTTACATCAATGTGAATGCTACTCGTAACAATAAGTAATAAAGTTAATGATTAGAGATCGGATTATCATTATATGTATGCATTCAAATATGCACCGAAAATACTTGAAATATGCTTAAAAACTGGCAGAATATGCAAAAAATGCAATATCAAAAAATATGTCTTATAACAATATGTTCCAATAGCGACCAAAAAAAGAACTCGTAAAAATCCCAAAACAATCAAAGACGCGCAGGTACATATGTCAATAACACACATTTTCCTAGATTTTAGGTGAAGTAAATATTTGAATTTTAATTTGAATTTGCAATTAAAGCAAACATACAAATGCGTATGCAAACATGATGTTGCATATAATACGGTCTCTAATTATTGTATACTAGCAGACTGCCTCGTCTTCGCACGGGTATTCCGTAACTATAACTTTTTGAAAATTTAATGTAGCCTATGTACACCGCTTATAGTGTAGCTTTCCAACAGTGAGAGAACTTTTTAAATCAGTCAAGAGGTTTCGGAGCCCATTCATTACAACAAAACAAACGAATTTTTCGTCTCCATAATGTTATAGTACAGACAACGTGAAACGGTTACAATACCTATAGAACTTGCTGGTCATGGATGTTTCTCGTGAAACCGATTCCATCAATGTAAAGTTTCTCTGAGCATGTAACACTTAAAAGTTAAATTACAATAATGAAGCAAATTATTATTATTTTCGAGGCAAATGAAATTTCCCGACGAGCGACGTTACGTGTAATAATGAATTAAATTTGCCGCACGGAATTTCTATTAACTCTTAATATTTCTTTGAAAGTATAATTTTATTTACATGAATTTTTCCCTTACTTAAATGTGTCCTAAACACAACGATATCGAGTTTCATATTCATTTATACTATTATCCTCACAGCATACTTAATTAATGTTCTGAAAGATAAAATGACTGTTTAATCTGAATAATTTTCATTGTTTGAACGTTAAATAACAATACTACGTTTAAATTTACAGTTTAAGTATTGTACTATAAAACGATGCTTTCAACTTTCTACAAAATATATTTAACAATAAACAATAATCAAATATTTTTAATAGGCGTTTCAATAATACCAATTAAACATCTAACCTTGACAGTACGATAGATACAAGTTGTCGCCGGCCATTGCAATCATTGCCTAATGCTGGTGCTGAGAAAATTGATTGCCAGTATTTATAAAACGTTGGTGTCGATAATAATTTTCATAGACAAACAGATTGCAGCAAAGGAAACAATAACAATGAAGGCGGTTCTTGTACTGGGCTGCCTCGTAGCGCTCGTTGCGCTCACGAGCGCGCGCAACCTCAGGGAGGAAGGTGAAGCTGATCTTGTATCAGCTGCCTCTCATCATCACGAAAAAGGCGGTGGCAAGGAACATCATGCTCACCATCATCATGACCATGGCGAAAAGGGCCACAAGGGCTACAAGGGACACCACCACCATGAACATGGCAAGAAGGGACACCATCACCATGAAGGCCATAAAGGACATCACGAAGAACACGGCGGACACAAGAAACACCACCATCACGATGATGGACATCATCACGAACACCACCACGGCGAAAAGGGTGAAAAAGGACACGGATTTGAAGAGAAGGGGCACTATCATAAAGGTCATTCAACTAAAGGACACCATGGTGTGCATAAAGTAGATGAGTTTAAGAAAGATAAACACTTCCACGACAAACACGGAGAATCCGGATACCATGAAGGACATGGTGGCCACCATCATGAGCACGGACACAAGAAAGGCGGGCACTTCCACAAGGGACACAAACATCATGGCCATCACGAGCACCATCACGGCAAAAAGGGTCATCATGAGAAAGGAGGCCACCATCATGAGCACAAAGGACACCATGATAAGGGTGGTCATCATGAACACCATCACCACCACAGCGGCCATGGCAAGAAAGGAGGTCACGAAGATCATAAACATTGGGGCTACAAAAAGGGACATTAAGCGAAACCTTCTGAGCCGTAATACTTATTTGTTGTTGACATTTTTATACTTTGTTGTAATAATCTATACTTCTAAGAAAGCACTTTTTGTAAATATACACTGAATAGATGTTATGACGCTTCGATACGAAAATAAATCATTTTTATACATTTTTCAAATTTGTATTAATTTGACTAAACTAAATTCGTAAATATACGCTCTATTCTGGCTATATTTTGAGACAAGCATATTCTGTTTTTTACATTATTCTTACATTCGTAAATTCTTTATAATACTCAAGATCTCGCCACAAAATAACTTAACGAAATTAAAGAACTAAGTTAGATAGGTGCAAAATTTGGCGGTAGGATCTGAGGATATAGATATTACACCTAATTAGATAAAGTAATGAAGTAGGTAAATACGTATAAAATGAAATATGCCCATCGAGGAAAAAGACCTAAATTGTGAAACAATTGTGTAAAACAATACGTGAAAAAATGAGTATCAGGAAAGGTGACAATACAAACATATCCTCAACTGCCGTATCAGTATTATTGTTTCATAACTATAACAATATACATATGTGTTGCATACACAATAAATACACAATGTTGTTAAAACACGCTAGATTAATTTACTTTTGGTAAATAATTTTTCAGCTTGTTTATTTTTGCTACAACAAGTTTCAATTAAATTTTTCAGGAAACTTTAAATAAATATAAATACATAAATAAATTCCTAAAACTAAAAGTTTAATTTTCGGCAACAAAATTAATTCGTCGCAAACAGATCATTTTACCTAGAAATTCAGTTACACATTCGCATGATGAATGAATTTCAATACATCTGGATTCTTTGCTTAGAAGAAAAGGAATATTTCGCCACTCGAATTTTGAATAATTTCCGTTTTTTAGGGTTCCGTAGTCTAAACGGAACCTTTATAGTTT
>DVVJ01000317.1:0-16216 GCA_018234505.1 Junonia neildi neildi
CAACGCTGCGACGATGACCGTCTAATCCAAGATCAGCACACAAGACCTATTTGGCTCCATCGTGGGGTGAGACAGGGAAACGTTCTCGTCCCCGAAACTGTCCACCAACGCGATGAAGGACGTCTTTAAATTCCGTCCAATGCACCCTGCCATTAGACGGGACGAAGCGTCACACTAAATTTGCTTTCTTAAGCTTAATCCCGGAAATATCGAATATACCGGATTATCGGTATTGGTCTGAAGCCAACACCGAAAATACCGGTTTTGCTAAAATGAGTCGGTATTGCGATCCCTAAATAGGAGACATTAAAATTACTGAAAAGTATTCGAATTATAGTTAAATATATGAAATTGAAATGTATTTAAAATATTAATATCATTGCACAAAAATCGTTTCTGATATTTTAATTAATAGCTTGTTATGATGATAATTTACGAGCATTTACGTGCGATATATGCCGCCTGCTTCTATAATAATTAATTGGTATAATTTATTACCTATAAGGATCGTGATAATCATATTAGTGCAGTCAGTAAAAATTTTATCGTAATGTTAATTTGTCATAAAATACTAATTAATGTTTATTTTAAAATTATTTTATATAAAAGGTTGTTATGTTATAAGGGTTCATTCAAGTATTACGTAACGTTACGGTGCGTTATGGGGCCAGGAGGGGGTATAACAACAACGCGTTACGTAACGACATAATTGTGATTTTTTTAGATGAAAACAGTCTCGAAAATTATTTTAGTGACCATTTTCACCTAAAAATTTTGGTGAAATGTTACGTAACATCTATCGTCGGAGGGGTACAGAACAACGTTACGGTGTGTTACATGTGGGGGAGGGGGGGGCCTAAAATCTTTAAAAATTGCGTTACGTAATACTTAAACGACCCCTAATAACACACGATTAAACTATATCATCTTCGACAATACACATAATAAAAATTTTAGTTAAGAAGCATTCATCTTCTAAAGAAATTCTTCGCAAAATACCCATCATTTACAATGATAAAGAGGTAAGCCTTCAGCGACATATCAGTTTCCAACGCAAATCCTAAACGAATATCGATATATCTTCTCCTGCCTTTTTAGAATCTGAGACATCAGTATTACGTATTCCGAGCTCGTCTGCGAAACTCCAAGATTCAATATATCTATCGGTCCGTTTTTTCAGACCACGTCAATACTTTCTTAGTTTTTCGAGGAACTCCGCAGCGGAACAAAGAAACTTCAAGTATCAATCCGATGTAAGCTCGGTACGATTCACCGAAACAATTCCTGTATTCTTCGACAGAATGTTTCAAAATACGTATTGTTAAGCGGTGAGCATTTACGTAGACAATTGTATTTACGTAGACGATTTATGTTCAGATTGTGAAATATTTTCTTGGACTTGTGTGTTTGAAACCACATTTCGTAATACCGTATGGGTCGAAGTTTTCTGCATTGCAATATTCATATTTAAGAACTCAATTTCGATATGTCCATCTGAAGACCGCCGAGAATTTTGGCACAGGCGCTGTGCTGCTCTTACGTAACTGCAATATCGAGCTCGTTGAAGTTGTTATTTTGTTTCATTTTGTCGAAAGCATTTTGGCAATTAAATAGTGTTTAATAATTGGTTTTTGGGCAGGACTCTTTAATAACTACTAAATTTGCTGACAGTCTTGTCGAAGGGGAGTGAATACATTTTATTTCATTAAATCCCCCTGGAAAACTCCTTTCTAGTCATTTCAATAAAATTTTAACATAATAGAAACTTGGCACCTTTTGGGATTTTTTGGAAATTTTAATAAAAACTTATAAATTGAATTTCAACGTACAATAATATTCATTATTTTATTAAATGAAAAGCCTATTCAGGCCTGGAAACGCATATGAAAAATATTCATATTAATTAGCAGAACCAAAAACCTAAACTAGACTTGCATATGCGCCTTAAAATGCAAAACATGTAAATTAAAATGAAATGTTTTTCTGTTATGAAAATTTTGCTCGCAAACCGAGATTAGCGTACATGAGACCTATGCATCCCAGCTCATAATTTATTCTCTCGCTATTCATATTTTCTTTTAGGCATTAAGCTTCACAACGACTCCCTACAGTATGCTAGACGACGTAAACTAAAACTGATAAACAATTTGCTCTTCTCTGTTTATAATCTTGTTCAGAAAATAAAATCATTTTGCTGATATTCTTATTTGTTTGATTGCAAGAACTTCTTTTGAAAAAGACAGATTTTCGGTTTTTATTCTTGAATCATTGGGTCGACCTGGAAAATATTTGAAGGGATTTCAATTAAACTTTGGTTAAACATTTAACACCCTCCCCACATCATTTGAAAATCTAACATTCGCAACTGCAACATGAAATATATCGCACCCCTAGAAGAAGAGTCAACCAATTCAAAAAATGTGTGTACCTGATAATGCACTTTAAAACTTTAGACATTATAGCTATTTTAGAAGTGGTGTATATTTTGAGTTAATTGACTCTTCTTTCACAGGTGCGTATATTAAATCAGACGTAATTTTGAATGAATGAAGCAATTTAAACGTAATTTCCAACCTAATCAAACTTACGAATACACATAATACTCCATGTTTATAAACGCATAAGTTACAAGGGTCAGCCGCCAGTCGGGTCAAATTTAATTGGTTTTTCGTTTCTAATTTATCTACCCACATTTGCAAGGAGTTGGTTCAAGAATTTCGTTCTTACCACAATAAGCCCGGCGGAAGTTCCTACCTTTGAGAGAAGCATTCAATAGCGTGCAAAGTTTAATTAGAACGGCAACGTAATTAATAGCATAAGATTTTAATATTTACCCTCAAAGTAATTATTAAATTAATTAAACAAGAACTGTTGACTCTTCGGCCTTGAGTATTATTAGATAATGTATTTTGGATATATTTTTTTTGTATTATTTGTATGTTTGCGTTACCTAGTTTCATTAGTGATATTGAACCTTTAAATTTTAAATATTTATGGCAAAAAGTATTACACAGTAAAGTTAGATAATAACAATCTATTAACATAAGAATTACTCGTGTAACATTTATCGTAGTGTCTAGTTGTTTTTTCATGTCACAGCATGGGATGTATTTCAACTTTTTGCGATTTATGACGAGTCAGACGAGTTCAGAAAAGAATCTGAATTCTCATCGACGACCAGCTATTTGTATGGCTGTGGGAGATTTCGATAGATTTTATCTTCTCTGTTTCCAGTTTTTAGAACTAGTCTGTACGGATTTATAGCTAACTGTGTAAACAGGGTCTAGAACAAGCAAAACATAGTTTATAATATCTAAAGTTTCAACTATCCGACAGCAGTATAAAATGTGAATTAAAGTAGTGTTTCAAACTCCATAACATTCTGAACATGAATATATAAACAATTAATTAAAACTTTGATATTTATGATTTATAAAAATATATGCTTAAAAAGTATAACACACATAACTTAAGTTTTTTTTTCTGTATTGAATACCTAATTTTAAGACAGTCAAAACACTGGAAGCACGCAAGAAACACTCATAAAGATTAGATCTTTATAGCCGACGGGAATCCAACGCGTCTTTTTTGTTACTGTATTATCTTTAAAAATTGCCTAAATAGGTAGGTAATAAGTTTGAAAAACGTGGGACATGAATTGGCAGATATGATGTTTGAATTAAAAAATTACACAAAACTTTAATGCAAATATTCGATGTAATTATTACCGTAGAATACCTCCATTATTTGTTATTTTAGAACTTGATATTTAGAACTTGTAAGAACTTTTCTCGTCAATTGTTTTCAAAATAGTATCGAAAATAGTATTGGAAAGAAACTAGCAAATGGTAGTAATCAGTTCACTTCAAAAGATACCTATTTTAAATAAGTCATACGATTAACGCTGGGGAACAGAAAATAATCCTTCTTTACTACCTTTAGTCCTTTACATTCGACAACCAATAGCTTGTCTGTACTTGGTGTAGTACAGACAAGCTCTATTTACTGAAAATATTGCTCATTTATTTTCGTGGAGAGGAAGGATTTAATTTTTCTAGTCTGCTAAATATACATATTGCAAACAATGAAATAAAACAATGAAACCTGTATGCGTTACTAAAATCCAATACGGAAACAGTGGCAATACTGAAGCCTCAATAACGATCAATAGCTCGTTGAACCAGTTGAAACCAGTTATCGATGCAATACAAGGTCGCGGTCAAGTAAGCCGGAGAAATTAGTATGAAAAAGTGTCTGTCTATGTGCCCTAGTTAGAAAACTAAAGCAAATTAAAACTTTCGTTTCACTGAGTAACAAATTAAAAGAATCACTAAATAAGCGAAAAATATATAGCAGCGTCAGATGCGACGATGAATGAACAAGATACTACCAATACGTGACAAGGTCGCGGGTAAGTGGACCGGCGTCATTAAAAGCGTTGATGATGAAAAATGTGTCGAGAGATTTTTTATTGTTTTCGAGACTATTATATTCTACTCTGTTATAAAATAAAATGTTACAATTGTACGACTGGATGTTCAAATCTGGGACAGTAAGATATAGCGACTAAATTGTGAAGAGAATTATGAAAATTATAATTTTTAGGGAAAAACTCGTGTGTTCAAGTTTACCTAACTTTATAAACGAACCTCTTAAAACAGTATTTCCGTAGCTGAACATCATAAAGGGCCCTTCGCGATAATTCTGTGTCAGTGGCGATAACCCTTTGAAAAAGCAACGGTGCATAAATTTCTCGCTTCGAGAGGACTCGAGTGTTTTCTTTTTGTTTAAAATTTTTGACAAACCGCTCTTCGCTTCGCACACGAACAAAAATCCTAAAAATAACCTTCCTGTGAGTACCTATGAGAAACAGCGAAAAAAAGTTATTTGCCTTGTCTTGTTTTCATTGTTTACCATGTTTGTAACGAGAGACGATATTCATCTTTGTCACTACTTTACGTTATCACTTATTTACTAAGTACATTTTTCGTACCAAGTTCGTATTTTGGTAAATAAAGTTTAGTTTTATGGTCGTATAGTAATAATAAATAAGTTTTATTAAATTGATGCGGAAACTGTTCGCATTCTAATTAGCCTTTTCTTGCAGAGCGTTGAAAACAGATAACTTTTGGTTTGTGGTTTTATTGTATAGTATTTTTTCTCTTTGTAGGATTTCATAGTCGATACGAATTACTAAACGTTTGTTTATCTTTATGTCTATATCGTCGAGGCTTAGTTCAGAGGTATTTAGTACTAGAAAACTAATATTTACCACGAGTCTGCATGTTATGCATATTAAGTTGTACAGATAAAATGTTTAAAAATAGGGTTATTTCCCTTAAAGGATACGTAGGATGAGGTAATTTATTTTTCTCATCACATCTATTCGTATGACATACATAAGTATAGGTCGTTTAAAATAATAATTGAGGTCGCGGAAGAAACATTTTTTCGAATAAGACTCTACTGTTGCTTCTGGAGATATGAAAAAAAATATTTATTTATGCAAATATCCAAAATTAAACGGAATTTTATCATGCCTAACCTAAGTAGATTTGTAAGGTATCCAAAGTAAAAAGGAAAAGTTCGTCATAAAACACATTCGTACATAGGTATATTGAAAAGTACATATTTTTACAGAAAGTTCTGAATTATGTTTGTGTAACAGATCGTAAATATAAGTTTATAAAGTATATTTTATGGAAGTCACATAATATGACGAACATTTTAAGTCCTACATTTTACGTGACTCAACACTTACTTGGGCAATTTTTGGTACCTAATAATATTGATATCTTGATAAGTACACGTTTTTCCTATTCCTATTCTTCATTCATACCCAAGATTTATATAAGCAATAGATGAACGTGTATCCGAGTACACACTTGATTTCATTCGTCATACAACAAACTGTTTATTTGCAGTATATTTTATATTCACTCGTCGTTCGCAATGCAAAGTTGACGAATATGAAATACGCTGATTGACTTGGAACCGATGACTCGTTTGTGTGGGACATTGTTACTTATGTGGAGTTCCTTGATATTATTGTATTGATTTATATTTAGAGTACCTATAACTGAGATAGTATCTGAATACAAAAACATAACTTTTGAATGAGACATCGTTTTATTAATGTACACTTATATTTATTTAGAATATCGAATTTAGTTCTGCTGTCAAAAGAGTAGTTTTTACGATATTGAAAAAAGTTGATTATTTTTACGTTATTTTCTTGTTGTAAAGAAAACCGTAGATTGTATAAAAAAAGTATAGAAATCCCAGTGGTAAATTTTAATTAGATATTTTAAATTTTACACAGATACACTGTTTTTGTTTTGGGAAGACTAGAATGCCTACTCTTTTTTAATTCTGCTTTAAATTATATCTTAAACAATTGTATTTATCTATGAACTATCTGCCTGCCAATAAAGCGACCATGATATTTAATCTTAAATCACATACAACAATACACCGAGGCTTATGCCAAGACATACCTTCGAGGCTTAGCTTAGTTCGTCGCGTTTTATCTGTTTATTTGCATTGTTAAAATACTTCATTGTTCTGTGTTTAAATATAATGTTACTTATTCATTATTCACGTCATTTTTTATATTTTTACTTAACTTTAATATAAAACTTCCGAAATTAATGCGCAGAAGGCGTGACATCGTCGATATGTGCGCAGTGCCTGCTAGAACTGCTGCAGTTCTATCAGACACTGCGCACTGTAGAAAACAATGTAATAAATAGTCTACAAGTAAAATCGTACAGTAGATATTGATTGATAGCGTTAATTAAAACCTAGAACCGTTTAACTAACAATCGCCTACTTGAAAATTTAGTAGGTACCTACTGGAGCAGGCATGTTACAAATAGCGATCCCGTGGCGACCAAATGTGACGATGAGGGTACCGCTGGGTTTTAGTGGGTAGTCTGGAACGTATTTCTTCATTCCAGGAGTCCCACATAACCGCCCAAATCACTTTTTGTGCGGTATGCATATGCATGTCAATACATTCCCCAGCGTGAAAAAAAATTAAAAAAATACTAAAAAAGGCTATGTTACAAATAGGTATCCATGAGAATATATTATATATATATGATTTCTCAAATACCTATATTGCTTTAGTATTATTGCGATAGTAAAATCAACAAACACTGCATTCATTTTTGTTGTCATTCACTCTAAATCTTTTTATTTTCCATAACATAAGCTATTCACAGTAAACCGGTTTAAGAGATAAGTCGTATAAAAATGATAATTTCATAACTTTTTTGTTGTTATTTCAAAGTGAATTTAAAACGGGTGTTTCAATGACGTTTCTTATATCGATAGTAACAATTTACGTTGTCATGGTTAATAATAAATTATTGGAGCAAAACATACGGAACTAATAATTTTATCGTATTCATATACGATATAACTCCGTCAATGTTAAACATGATATATTTTTTAATTTAAGTACCTAAAACGATTAGGTACTAAGTAGGTTTTATTGAGCAGGTACATACGCAAATACGTTAAAATAATTATAAATGCAAATAAAGCTATTTAAATATTAATTGTAAAGTTTTAACAAGATTACACTTAATTTAATTGGCTTTATTTCGTTTAATTGTAAAAAAATCCGCTATCGTGTTTCGTAACATCCTTGGCTTCTTATTGTTTAAATAAATTTAACCTTCTTAAGGTCAATTTACGAGTTGTAAAGAATAAAAATATAATCTTAACTGGAAATTTTTAGCGGATGTTTTTTTTTACTTTGCAAATAAAACTGAACAATATAAAAACAATAGAAAACAAGATGCAACTACAATACCGTATGGTTATTACGTAACTTCTTATTGGACTGCACACAATAGGTTTTGGTGGCGTTTTCTTAACAAAAAATACGCTTTTTATATGTGTAAATTAAACATACCCACCTATAGGTATGAAGGTGACAAAATTATGACATACCTATACATAAGTTTATAATTTGTACCTATTTGTTTTTTAACATTAACAATATAATTATATAAACGTATAAATTCGTTTCAGAACATTACGATTAAGAATAAATTAATAAAATTATTGATTCGTATAGATATTCCAATAAAAACAATGATAACTACGAAATTATACCTGTATTACACGCATGAATAAATCTTTGAACGATTAAATGAAATCTACGTACTGTGTAACGAATGACTCGAGATTTTTATTTTGCAATCGCGAAGAAGTGTTCAAGTATTATAGTAAACATTTTACTCCAGTGAACATGAATTTAGTAAACATTGGCGGCAAACACTTACGTGTTCTTACAAAACTCCTATAAAGTCAACTCTCAGTATCGATTTTGTAGTAGTATTATTGTGTATTATTTATGTGTAAGCGGCGCCGTCAATTTTCAATAAAGTCATCAAAATAAACAGCGATAGCCGGCCGCTGGTGTCCGCGAGCTCGACGCGATCCTACGATTCACGACCTAACGCGATCGATAAAAACAATGAAAATAGACGCGACATTTCGCTCATATCACGCTCTTTTGAATAGTCAACCTATTTGACATCATAATTCCTTAGTTCGAGCTATCTATGCTTCTAATAATATTGGTTTTGTGGTACGAAATAGGCGACATGTAATAACCTTTCTTGGAAGAATCCAATAAGATTCATGGTTTGCCAATAGCGCAATTATTATGCAATAAATGTAGGACCCTTGTCTGTACTCACCAGGTGCAGAACAGTGTTCACCACCTCCCGGTTGGTTACCTGTCCGACTTCAATCAGCCCGATAAGAACTGCAAATTTCAGGCTATCGTTAGTCGTCATTCTGACGACTTCCTCAGGTCTTTTAATGTCACTAAACGGCGGCGATTTAAGGTCCGCCATTGTTTGCTATGTCACAATTCACTGATTCACAATTTTAAAATCCACTCGCGACGAAAAAATTCAAGAAAACATCATTTCATCGGCTCACATGATAACGCACCAATGTCGCTTTCTGCCATTTTGGATTCGGTTGGTGTTGCTAGAATTGAAAAACAATA
This sequence comes from Junonia neildi neildi, assembly GCA_018234505.1. Classification (NCBI taxonomy): domain Eukaryota; kingdom Metazoa; phylum Arthropoda; class Insecta; order Lepidoptera; family Nymphalidae; genus Junonia; species Junonia neildi. The sequence continues at coordinate 9,035 of DVVJ01000317.1, forward strand.
AAATAATTTTATCCACTAATCGATAGCATAATTTTAAAGAATATCTATATAAAAATGAGCAAAACTCAAGCTTTTAAAATATTTCGCTTATTTATAATATTTAAAATCAATTAAATGTACTTTGCCATTTCCCATAATCTGTAATTATTTTTACAGCAGATAACAATCAACATGCTTTATTAACACTTTAGGTCTTTTAATATCTATCGTCATGTTTGTAGTTATTGTCTATAATTCGTTTAATTTCATGAAATATGTTTATTTTAACATTTAAAAGGGAGAATATAGAAAGCTTGCAATAATAAATCAATGCAGCCAATATTAAGGCTTGATCAAATTAATAATTAAATGTTAAATTTTATATTTCAAATTGATTTTTAACTATAAAAATATATCTACTATTTTGATGTAGATTATAAGTAATAAGAAATATTTAAAAAATTATAATCATTAGATACAATTAGACATTTTCTACTAATTAATTCCATTTATGTTATGTTGGATACTCTGCTACTTGAAGTTCGTGTGATTTCTTTTGGAATCTACTTTAATGCGTGCCAACTTCACTCAGTGTTAGTCACAGACTGTCTAGGAAACATGGCGGCCATGGATGTTGAGCCTGCAAAAGTAAGTATTTAAAATTATTTAAATAAATGTAACGTACTGTTTGTTTAGTGTTTTCATTATATAAAAACTCGTTTTATAGTTTTTATAATAATTTTTGTTTCCAAGCCTAGATTTTATATGAAACATTTAACGCTTGGGCGTTCTCCGTTAGCATCTAGTGTTTATAAAAATACAAAATTTAATCATTCGATATGCTTATTCAGATCGATAAGAAATACGTGAAACAATCTACAAATCCTATCTTACAAATGATACAAAGTGTAATACGTTTAGTGTTGAGAAATTGGAAAGTGTCGAAGTTCTTTGTAACGGCAGTTCACATAATATTCTATTTAGATCGAGGCTGCGATGCGTACGCTCAAGTTGTCGGGGCATGTCGGCTTCGACAGCCTGCCTGATCAGCTGGTGAACAAGAGCGTCCAGAATGGATTCGTGTTCAACATCCTGTGTATCGGTGAGTGAATCACGTTAGTTAATCACCCACACAAGTGCTTATCTCCGCGACCCAGTATTGCAACAGCAGGTTGTTACGAACTATTAAATCACTATTTGCTCAATGATAATTACGCGCTTAAATTAAATTCCCGTTCAATTGTGTACTTCCATGTTTATTGGACCAGGGATTTTATGAGGAAAATACATCAATATATAAGGAAACACAAATTTTTATTCTATTAGATTTATTTATTTATTTTCTGTGTAGAGACAACTTATGTGAAATAACAGATTTTTCTTTTTTAATATATAAAAAATTGCCGAAAAGAGTATGTTGTTATCATAAATTTGTAGAATACTTTGTATCAAATGATAATGTATAAATTTTCCTCATATGTAGGTGAAACCGGGTTGGGTAAATCAACTCTCATGGACTCGCTGTTCAACACCAACTTTGAGTCATCTCCGAGCCCTCACAACTTGCCCACGGTGAAGTTGAAAGCACACACATATGAACTGCAGGAAAGCAATGTTAGACTAAAGGTATCTATGATTCTTTATATCATCTATAATCATCTTTCTTAATATAAACTGCAATGATTCAAACATACTAATATATACTATAAATAACTGTAATTTCCATTTTTGTCAAATTGAATTTGTAAACATCTGTTATGGTGTATCACACTGTGTGGAATATTGTTTTTCTTGTTTTAATTATAACTTGTAACAATCCCAATGGTCTTTCATAATCAGTAAACTTCTTGTTTTATTACATTAGGGACTTAGCTTTTTGACTTACATTGCATTGCATTGCATTTATAGGCTGTCTTGATTAAGATTATACCACACTATTTTTATAGGTGCAATTCATAATATCGCACCCCGGTGCGACACTGTCACTTTTGCAAAAAAATCAAAAATGAGCTAATGAACTAAATATGTAATAATCATCCTAGAGCACCCTTTTACTTGGTGCGATAAAATAAAACTTATTAAACTATTTGTTCTTGTTTACTTTTTAACTCAGTGTGACTCTGTGTAAAACTGTAGTTAGTTTTAATTTTTCTTTAGATCCACAAAGTTACTTCTAAGGGAGGTTGAAGTTTAAAATAATTGTAAAGTATATTTTAATAATATTTATAGAAAATAATTTATCTTAAATTAAAGTTAAAAGTTGATGTTTTAGTATAAGCATCTCTTCTCGCTCATATCTCCTAACGTCATTGCTTCGTGAGGTGTCAAAGTTTTAAATGCTTCTCCTGAAAAACTACATTTTTGCATAAGTGACAGTGTCGCACTGGGGGTGCGACATGCATTTAGTAAAATCATCAGATGAATTAGCCTCAAACTTTAATTTGTTATTATCATAAACAAATTGTATTTATAAAAAATATTCTATTTAATGTTTACTACTTTTGTCCTCAAAGGCAGCTGCACTGCTCTCAATATAAAAAAATTATCATGTACCTCTCAAATCATCCCAATGAATCAATATGAAAAAACGAAAATAAACATACAGATACTACAATAATAATTTCAGCTAACAATCTGCGACACCGTCGGCTATGGAGACCAAGTAAACAAGGAAGACAGTTTCAAAGCAGTTGTGGACTACATCGATGCTCAGTTTGAGGCCTACTTGCAAGAGGAGCTCAAGATCAAGCGATCGCTCCCTACATATCATGATAGCAGACTGCATGTGTGTCTGTACTTCATATGTCCTACTGGTGAGTTAACAATATTTGTATTATCATATTAAATTACTGCTTAGTTTGAGGCGTACTTGCAAGAGGAGCTCAAGATCGCTCGCTCCCTACATATCATAATAGCAGACTGCATGTCTGTCTGCTCTTCATATGTCCCACTGTTGAGTTGTAAATGTCTCATTTTTTATCTTGGTGAAATAGACAATCCACTCTGGCTTTGCACAGACTAAAACAAATTTAGTAATAGGTAAAAGGGATAATGAAGCACTCTAACTGTGGAATAAATTTTTAATGAGTCCAGTAGTTTTGATTTTTTTAGTTACATCTTTTATACACTGGGCCCATTTCAACAAATAATGTTCAATATAATTTATATTACAAATTTTAAGTTGGTATCATGCAAAAAAAAATTTTGTACCTGTTGTATTCTCGTTAGGAAAATAATAAACATTTTTTTATTTCATAGCTGATACATTTGTGTTTATGTTTACTAAATCCAACTACATGGAATGTATGTGCAAACAGCAAACCTTTGAAATTTTGTTTTAAAACTGTAACATATAATATGTCAATAAATATAATAGTACCTGTATTCAATGCTTACATTGTTTGTTTAGACATAAAAATTAAACAGACCAATAACTCAAAACATAAACAAAATACTTTCAACAGCATTCCCAATGTATGACCTCTTAACATACAAGTCATAGGAAGTAGTTTTTACTTTCTAGTTCAAATGTTTCTAAGGAATATTTAACGATTGTCCTTGACACTTGGTCGCGATGTATTCAGTGCGCGCGCGACACACTGCACACTGTTAGGATGGTTACACACGCGCGCGATTAATATTATAAATATTGAAGGAATATTAACTGCTATCTTGACATCATTTTTTACTAGTTGTAACAAGTGAATGTTAGTATGTAAATGTAAACTTTCTAATGTTTGCTTTATTTTCGGTCGTAGAAATGTAATCGATTTTTATCTCACTTTTGTTTATAGATTGGTGGTAATGAGATGTGAAATAAAAAAATAAGTACGAGTTTAAGTCGAAATCACTACTGAAATATAGTATCGTAGCGGGATCTTATATATCAATAATTTAAAATACCGTAATAATTTAAAATTAAATATAAAAAAACGCATTCAATATTTGACACAAATTAAAAAAAGTTAAAAAGATGAATACTCTAATCGTGTATCGACGTCTTTACGAACAATAACGGTGCGTAATGCTTTTACTACAGTTAATGTAGTGCGCCGACTTGCCTCTCAAAAGATAACGAACGATACACAACCGGAATAATGCTATTATTTGCCAAGAATAACTTGATTTGCGTCAATGAAGGAGACAATCTGATTTAGTATGAGTTGTAACAATTGCATTGTGAGAGAAGTGATAGGAATGTATTCATGCATACATAAATAAGAGATGTTTACTGAAGACTTGCACAAGCACAATGTTAATAATTTCTTATTACTATGTGTAATAAGAAATTATTAACATTGGTATTGGATTGTCTAGTAAAATGTATACACAGGTAAATGTATACAGGTTAGTAGTTGTCTAGTAAAATGTATACACAGGTATACATTTTACTAGACAATCTGTCATTTACTGTCTTTGATATTACATTGACTTAACTATGATTAAAAATATATTTAGGCGAAATATTGTAATTATCTTAACTTTTGTTAAATGTTTTTTTTTCAACCTATTTTAAGGAGTATGTTATCGCTCAAATACATCAAACTTTATACATTATATATCAAGTTTTGATTGTTGACAGTTCTCAGTACCTCTGTTTATTGTATTGACTTAAAAAAAATAAATAATTACTTTAACATCTTAGAACACCAAATCCAATTTAATCATATTATTGGCAAATATGCCAAAATATTTTCAACACAACACATTTTTAAGCAGAAATATAAAATTATTCAAAACATTTTCAGGGCACGGCCTAAAATCCATCGACTTGGTGTGTATGAAGAAGCTGGACACCAAAGTGAACATAATTCCCATCATTGCCAAGGCTGACACTATTTCAAAGACCGAGCTGCAAAAGTTCAAGGTGGGTTAATTTGCTATAATAGATGATGATATGCTAACAATGACATTGAAACTTAGGGTCTTGTAGAATATCTCTCTTCTTTATGTCTATATGCTGTTTTGTATGCTTACCATATATATTGTTGACGGAAGGAGTGAATTTTCTAATTTTACACAAAAGGGCCTCTATCTCCTAAACCAAGAGACTTTTACTAAAACGATTTTTTGTTATTTGGCCAGTTATGACCTGGTCTGTATCCCATTTCAATTTAATCGTTGACTTTCGGGACACCCTGTATATACATCTAAAATTGCTCCACCGTACGGTATCATAAATTCTATACAGTAGTCCAATGCCAGTAAGCAAGGGTTATAAAAAATTTTAAATTATAATTTTTATATTTCGCAATAAAATTTAAAAAAAATGTATTGTGAAATATTATTAAACAAAATTACCATATGCACAATCAGGAGGTATTTTTGAGGTAAAACGAATAAAATTGCACCTAATATTTTTTTGTAAAATTGAAATAGGCGAAATTTGTGAAAATTGATGATGAAATCTTAGTTTCTTATTTATACGAGAGGTGATTTACACTCGCTTACAGTGTATGTGGTATATGCACCATTATAAAACTTAATAGAAATTATTTTTTTTAAACGCGATCCACCATCACCCTAGAAGACATGATAAGCTACTAAGGAGAGTTAAGACTGAATTTGTTCATATTTTTAGAAACAGCAGTTAAGTGGGTAGAGGGATGACACTTGACTTTGAGAAAAATTGACACTTTATAGCTTATTATTTCGGAAACAGCTCCATGCTCGCAAAAATGGTTTTCCCTACACCAATTTTTTTAAACGACCTATCCAATGATACCCCACACTATGGAATAAACGAAAAAAAAATTGGTCTCACTTTACATATAGGGGAGACACACCAAAAAAAAAATGTTTTTGAGTTTTTATTGTGTGATTCATAAGCATACTCATGTCTAATTATAGCTTTCTAGTGTTAAGGACCTCGGAGCAAAGCTGCGGAGAGACAGACAGACGGACGAAACTATAAGGGTTCCGTTTTGACTACGAAACCCTAAAATGTATGAAGTTTATAAAAAGCCACACAGACTTATGAGGTTATACTTCTTAATTATTTCTTTTAAATCGTTGGACAGGTGGTCTTTTAATTAATGGATCCTGGGACTCTTCAAATATTTCGAATTCGTCAGAAGTAAGTAGAGATGTATATTTTGTTGCATACAATTGACATTATGACATTGCATATAACTATAGTATAGAGCACTATCTACTTTCGCATTTTGGAAAAGAGAAAGAAAAATATATTTCATTAATTTAGGCTGCTGGAGAGCTTTTGGATGGCATTTTTAAATGTCACATATTTTTTTAATCTACCGCCGCCGGTTCGGAACTTAAGTATATGGCGTGGAATACAATCATATTTATACCTCTCCTTCGATCCAACAACAAGGTTCTACCAACAGTATAACCCTCGAAACATGGTAAAAAAACCAGAGAAGTTGCAGGATACCAGATAAAATGCCAGTGGCAGATGGACCTAAAAGAAAATATTGAGAGACTATAGTTAAAAATAAAATCATAGACTAAGTATTAATGATGATTAAAATTACCAGAAAACCTTCTTATATTCATGTGGATAGTGAAAACTATTTCTAAAGTAAAAAGAGCAAACTGTAGAAATAATACGATGTTTTCTGAATTATTGTGCTTCCTCAAAACACCGGTCGTTGAAACGAAGGAATTTGCAATTTCACGAATCTTACGTGATATTCTTATTCGCTGCATAACTTCAACGTCTGTGAAAGTAATAATGATTATTAAGATCAGAAACTAATTCTGGATGAAAAAATAGATCATGTTTAGTTTTAGTATTTATACTATCGAGTAGGATAAGGGGTATTGATGGCTGTGAAGAATCAGAAGTAATAGCAAAAGAATCTGAAATAATACTTTGTATAAGAAAGTTTATAATTTCACCTGGAAATAACCGGTCTGCCTTTCCAATTCGATCAATAGCATTAATAAATGTTACAGAAATTCTAAAGTCAGATCGTTTGAAGATACCTTCAGACCTCGAGCTAATAGTTTCTCTGGTATCTGTTATCTGTTATATAAAATAAGAATTGAAAAGAAAAACGTATCATATTTTATGATATATTTTTCCTTTTCAATAAATGTTTGTTTACTTGGCTGTTTATGAAATAGAAACGCTTGCCAGGCGATGACCTGATGTTAACTGATAAGTTAGTATATAAGACAACAACCAATATATTTTATTGATTACTAACCTATATAGCCAATATTTGTTAACAGTTCCTG
>DVVJ01000318.1:0-16197 GCA_018234505.1 Junonia neildi neildi
CTGCTTCGTACATTGGATTTTCTTAAGAAATATAGCGTCTTGGAAATTATGAATTATATTTTACATGTTAATATTGTTATAATTCGGTATTGATATTTATTGGCGTGCAAATTGAAGAAAACGATGCAGGGACTACAATTAAAACGTACTTATTAAAAACTAAACATCAAGAACCTTTTATATTTTAATATAAAACAAAAGTACAAATCTAAAGCATCTTGATTTATATTTCTGCGATTAAATGGTTTATTTGAATCTTATTTTTTACTCAGATTTTATCTTTAAAATGGAAGAGGAAGAATAGAAAGCAGAATGGAACGCGAGGGGAATAAAGATTAACATGATAATGTACAAGAAACGGGCTTTTTGAAAACAAGAAACTCGCTCCTCGTTAAACCTGGTTCCGTATTTAATATTATGTTTAACGATAACATTGTTCAGGCTTGTAAAGCTGATTAATTACGCAATAATAAGTACATACACTACATACTAAGATTTTACGATCGTACGAGTAGATGGGTTAGCCTTGTAATAAATCAACGCTTAAAATATTACCTGACACGAGACCAACAAAATATAGATACAAAACATCATTACAAATAATCAAAAGTAATAGCTATACCAATAATTCTAACAAAATCTAGCTACTGCTCTTGATATTGTGCGAAAAAAAATGGTTGATTATGTAACACTACTTAAAAGTGGTAAGAATGTAGCTGATGAAAGTGCATTACTTAGCGTACAAATTTTAACAATCGGTTGAAAGTTCTGAAAAAATAAAATTATGTTCACTTATTAAATCTCGATTCATAACTATATTTAAATTTTCTCGCTCTATGAAAATAAATCCTCTAGTAATGAAGCGCTGCAGTTCTTCGAAACGATTTTGGCAGGTGTGAGGAGTACTCATTGTGTGCTGTCATCCCACGTCCCGATGTTCGAGCTCATCAACCTCGTTATAAATTTAGAAGAAACTAATTCATGGATGATCAGAACAGTTTCAGTCAATGGTATCGTTATTTTGACTGAAATGGTATAGATGACTAGACTATGGAATTTTATTTCTTATCAGCTATATACTTGTACATACTTTATTAAAGAAGAAATAATAGTACATAGGTACGAAAGCGTAACCAAAAAAAATAGAAAAAAAGCAGCACCAAATACAAATGCCAAGATTTAGAAATTCAGAAACTAATATAAATCGATGTCTTGTAACATAAAATATAACGCTTAACTTTATGAGCTTATACTTAATATATTTGCCAGCAAAATATTCCGAACTGCAAACGGAATGAAATAAACTTAGTATTTCTCTCTGGGGAGTGGTCGGGGAGCTGTTACGTCAGCTTACATGATGAATGTTCTCCACTTGAAAAAGGTGCCCAAATTTCACGGTTTTTTTCCAACTTAACATGACAGGAGCGATTCGCTTTTTCCTTTGTGTTTGTGATATAATTCATTAATCATGTGCTGTTGCTATACTGAAATAAATTTCCGGTTAATTAAAATTTACATACAGGTTTCGTCAGAAAGATATGAAAAATCAGGATGATGTATCCAGAATCAAAATGTAATTTAGAAGTAAGTTGCTAAAAGCTATTTAGACGAAATTTCCAGTTATAGCATCTAAAGATTTTCTCCTATAAATTAATCCTTGACCCAATTTAAATGTGACAAACACGAAATAACTCTTAAGATTATGATATAAAGTCAAAGCGTAGCAAATAAACAATACATAATTCAGTGAACAACAAAGTTGCACATTATGTGCCAAGTTTACAATTACGAAATGTATATTTACAAACAGTTCGATGTATGTATATGTAAATTTCTCTTATAGCAGTTGTTTCATATAATACGTTCAGTAGTTCATGTATAAAGTTTAAAGGAATCAGGATTTTCAGTAAACCGGTACAAATGCAATTATCCGTTTAGACGTCCAATTATTCTGCTCTGTTTCCACGATTATCTTCCGTACTTGTCACTTCTATTTTTAGTCTTCGTATTTATAATTCTTATTCCATTATACATTCTTCGGTTGTTATTAATTTATATTCATCAACATTGCAGATTTGGATCTAAGTAACGTCCAAATTACCGGGTCAAGGCGTACTCCAACGCTAGTTGCCTTTTACGAGACGGGCTCGGCCATCTTTGCATACTCAAGCCTTTTATGAGAAACTGCTAGGACTTTTACCGGCTTCCAGTGGGAAATAGCCACTGTTAAAGGAATTCCTTACTACGTTTCCAAATTCTTGGTTCTATTTGTTTTCCTAATAAAATGTTTACGTTGTTTTGCAAACTACCTTTCGTATTTATGTAACATCTGCTGATTTTATTGTTCTCGTAAACCAAATGAAAGTTCTAATTCTATAACCTTAATACCATAAAACGTTTTTCATTATCTGCGTTATGTTCCAAGCATATTTGATTTATCTAACGCGATCGGGCGCCGAGATGCTTCAACAGCTTCTTTTTAGGTTATGCATTGCTTTTATGAAACGTGAAGGAGATGAAAAGGAAAGATTTATTTCAACATTACGGCTTTTATCAAAATTACATTTATAAGAAATTATTAAAGCGCTTAAAGTATCCTCCAGTATTCCTTACTTTACGTTTACTTAAAATGATTCTAATAATTAATACAAAAAAATATTTACGCATTCCTCGTTCATTTGATCACTCTGACATTGGCATTTGATAAATTCTCTTGCAAAATTATCGTAAGATTTATTCTCTCAAGATTTCATTGCGGTAAGGTAGGTCGCAGTTATGTAAGTGTTTTATGCGAAGGTTACTTATTCGATACAAAATTTACCAGTCTGTGTACTCGATAATACATATGTCTCATGATAAATTAACCATTGAAGTACCCTTGAATAGAAATAGTATAAAAAGAAAAGTTATTTTTAAAAATCAATCCATGTTGTCTATGCTCTATTTAAGTTAAATTAATTATTTAGATCCTTCACGAGGTTACGTTCTAGTAAGTTCACGTTTGCTATCAATGAAATATAATATCCGAAATTATCTTACCATATTTCGTTAAAAACGAGTACATAGTATTAATGAGTACAAGGGACTCTTTGGAATGTAGGAAGTGCATGAGTGGTTTGGGGTAACCTTGATGCAGCAGCCGGCCGCGTCTGCCCGGGCCGACGTTCGATTTTCACTTGGAGCATCAGCGCGCCCCTCTCGCCCGGGTGGGCGTGGTCTTCGGGCCGGTCAATAGCACGGCGTCTCTCATCTCGCTCCCACCCGCCCGGTGCCGATATCTCCGTCTCCCTCCCCCTGGGGATGATTGAAACGTCTGATGCCGCAGGCGCCCCGCGCGCCCCCTCGCCAAGGACGTTCAGTGAATCCGTCCCTCTCTGCCGCGATAGCACGTGTCCCCGTTACTATTTCATAATATAATGTGTGTCCCCCTGGTGCCGCGCGAAAATTCACAAGCAATTATGACTCAAGTGCCTGATGAATTAGGTGACCAATTTGTTGCGTGAAAGGATTGTAGAGATTCAAGCGATGAATACGTTTCGCTGTAGTGGACTATTAGTTACCCATGTAGTGATATGGAGATAAGAGACGTGTCAGGGAACATCAGCACTTTGCATTTTCCGTCCTCACTCTCTTGCCTTATTTCTGCTCTCAACGTGCTCTCAGGTATGTGAAATTATTTTGGACACAGGCCCTAAATTAAGTGGTTTGGACACTTCGTATACGTTTTACTACCTTCTGTAAAATTTTTAGTGTAAATTATTTAAATTAACTTTACAGATTAATTCTACTATAAATATTGATCTCTAGTATTCTCAAAGTTTTTGATAAAAGAACACCTTTTATATTATTCTGTTTATGTGAAACTAAATAGGATAAGATAATAATTATAAAATCATTTCTGTTAAATAAATATCTTTACGCAAGCTTTACGCATAGCGTAATTCCATTTAATTATAGAAATGCTTCAAGTAAATCAAATAAAGGGCGTGTCGTAATAAAATTGCAACAGTGAATAGTTACCTAATGCACGTAGAATTTTCGTTACTAAAGGTTTTTAAGGCATCGCATCAAAATCATTAACAGTGGGACGAGAGATCAAACTGATCGCTAAGAAAAGTATTAACTGTATATTATATGGAAAAATCACCGTATTTTTGCAGAAAATTGTCGCTGCAGTATCATTATATTTCCATAGAGGCCGCCTGGTCGACGCCAGTTGTCTAGACGCGTAATAATTATATACCGAGCCAAGAGAGGCGGGTTTAGGAGATGTGACTCATCCAAATTTGTCTCAGGATCGATCCATATCACGTCCATTTGTCGAGAAAGGTCAGAGAGTAATCGAATACGGTCTAATGTTTGCTATGAAAGCTGTCGAATCTGATATCAGATATGATGCTTTTTATTTCGTCGTATTGATTCATGTGTTTTGCTATTTGTCCCAACCACTTAGGGTATTGAAGGTGCCTTTAAGTTTGCAATAAATGATACCAAGTATCGATCGTTAGCGATCTGAATATGGAGCATTGGAGTATTCTTTTTATTGGGCTTTTACTATTAAACATAGAGGTATATGAAACTTAATATAGCAGACTGTCCTTAAAATTTAAATTGACTATAGTGAAATACGTTCTAAAGTAGGTAGCTCAAAACAAGCTGGCTTTACGATACAAACGCCTAACTACATTAATAGTACGTACGCTGCTCAGTATGTTAAGCTTATGTAACTCGCTGGTTCCAATAACTTAATATTGTTGTAAAAGGATTGTGTTTGCAAGCCTTCGTCTATGATATTACTGAAGTCGAAAACAATAGAGCTATAAACTTCAACGAATTTATATCCCATTCAGGGTCTATCAACTCTTTTGATAAATAGCATAAGTTATGGTTGAATAACATCACTAAATCAATAGCTTGTTTCTAAATCAATCAGTAAAGTTTTGTTTCAAGGAAATATACTTCATGGCATAATAAATCTAATGGATGGTGCGAACGTATGTGTTCCTGTTATATTTAAAATAACTCCCGCATCATTTCCGACTACAAGTAAATATGTCGCGGTGTATCACAACTTGAGGTTTGAATAGTGACATTTGAAATGACATCATCTCCACTGTCGTCCTGAACTGAATCATTCCGCACGACGCCAGCGCCGTTCATAGCAACAAAGTCACTAAAAAACGTCATAAACACTATCTAAATAAACTACACAATAAAACGCCTACTACAATTGGTATTTGTGTATTTAGAATCATTCTTGGAACTTCTGTTCGTTTTGTTTAAAAACGGCAACTTGAAAGAGGTATTTCCTAAAACAAACGTGTCTAAAGCCGTAATTTATATTAGATTAAGCATTTATAATCATGATTAAAGTTTCAAGTTCTCAAAATCAAATCAAATCAAAATAGCCTTTATTACTGATAATATTACATTAAATTTAATTACATTTTATTGTCTCTTATATTATATAAATTTTATTTTAATTACAAAACATTTTAGAATTAGTTTTGATTAATTGTTTAAAAATCCCATGCATAGTTAATAACTAGTAATTATATATAAAATTAATAATATACATTCAATTTGATTAAGTTCAAATCAAAATAAGCTAGTTACATGATAACATATTAAATAAGATTAAATTAAATTAAATCAAAATTAAGTTTAACAAAAACAATTCAAATAAAATAAAAAAATAAAACAATGAAATCACATCTTAAAAAATAATATAAAAATAATTAAAACATTTTAAATCACATTTTATTCAATTAAGATATATCCCTTTAGATTAAATAAATTAGATCTAATCCTATCCAATTTACTAAAATTAATCAATTAATTAACTAAACACTTAATTTAATCATACTAATCTTCGACATCGGTAACATTGTCATCATAATTATCAGCTTGCCGTTTGGCATAGGCCTCCCCTAGGCTTTTCCATCTATCTCTATTTATAGCTTCCCTGTGCCATGTTGTTCCAGCTACCTGTCTAATATCATCCTCCCATCTTGTTTTTTGCCTTCCTTTCTTTCTCTTCCCATCCCGAGGATACCAGTCCGTAACATCTTTTGTCCACTTTTCCTTTTTGTTTCTTATCATATGGCCCACCCAGTTCCACTTAAGCTTTTTCACTGTGTAAGTGACATCTGTGACTTTTGTCTTGCTCCTTATATTTTTAAGTTTGACTTTGTCTCTTAACTTAAGGTTCAGAATGCTCCTCTCCATTTTGTTTTGACATACTCTGAGTGCTCCGGTTTGTTTTCTAGTGAGGGCCCATGTTTGTGCACCGTAGGTTAGACTTGGTAGGATGCATGAGTTAAACACTGTAGTCTTTTCTTTAAGGGGCATTTGTGGGTTCTTCATAACTTCCTTTAATGACCAGAATCTTTTCCAAGCTTTATTTATTCTTGAGTTTATTTCTTTTTGCATCTGATTTTCTGGTGCAATGATCTGTCCTAAATATGTATATTCGTCGACATATTCTATTTGGTTGGCATCTATAAAAATAGGTGTTTTTGTGTTGTTTGTCATAAGTTTTGTTTTTTCTAGATTCATAGTCAGACCCACATTTCTGCTTTCTCTGTCTAACTGTTTTAACATTATTTTTAAGCCTTCTTGATTTTCGTTAAGCAAGATTAAATCATCTGCAAATCTAAGGTGATTAAGCTTTATCCCATTTATATTTATCCCATACTCATCCCAATTAATTTTACGGAATATATGTTCTAGAACAGCCGAGAATAGTTTTGGTGAAAGTGGGTCACCTTGCCTTACTCCCTTTTTTATTTTGAAGGCCTCTCCTTTCCTTTCAGTCTGGATTTTCGCCGTTAATTCTTTGTATATGTTTTTTAATATCCTAATATATTTTTGATGAACTCCTTGTGAATGTAGAGCTTCCCAGATGTGTGCATGTTTTAAAGAATCAAATGCCTTACTGTAATCAACGAAGGCCAAGTAGTATGTTTTCCCGTATTCGTTGCTCTTTTGGATAATTTGTTTTACGACATGGATATGATCCATTGTTGAAAAGTCGCTTCGGAATCCAGCCTGTTCCCTCGGCTGGTTTTCATCTAATATAGAGCTAATTCTGTTTAAAATTACCTTTGCGAATATCTTATAGAGATTGGTAATCAAGCTAATCGGCCTATAGTTGTTTATTTCTGCTCTGTCGCCTTTCTTATGGAGCAATATGATGGTTGACGATGTCCATTGTTTCGGTATTGTTTCTTTAGTTAGAATGTCGTTGTATATGTTTGTTATAGCATTTGTTATGTAGTCTAGGCATCCTTTTAGAATTTCGTTTGTTATTCCATCATCTCCAGGAGCTTTGTAGTTTTTTTGTGATAGTATTGCGGTTCTTACTTCGGTTTCTAGTATTGGGAGGGTATCTTCTTCATCTTCATTCTGTATGTTCTGGTAATTTGTATAGTCGGAGTCATTGTATAATTTGCTGTAAAATGTTGTTGCTATTTCCATAATTTCGGGTCGTTTTGTTGCTTTCACATCAGATATCTTGCTTTTTATTGATGGGATCCAGTAAGTATTCTCTTTCAGCTCTTTCAGGGCTTTCTTTATGCCTCCAGTTTTTTCAATGTGGTATTGAATAATTTGGTTTCTAATTTTTTTCCTATGTTTCCTAATTTGTTCATTTATTTGTTTACTTAAGTTTGTTATTTGTACTCTATTCTGTTTTCTATTACTTAATAAAGTTTTCCTAGTTTCAATAAGAAGCCTGGCTTCGTCCCCTATTTTATCTCTCTTGTTTTTTGAAGTATAAAGTTTTCTTGAAATTTCTTGAAGTGATTTTTCAAGTATGTTATATTTTTCTTGGGTATTTTTATTGTTATTATTATTCAGTAGATTATCCTTCAATTTTGTTAACAAGTTTTCTGGGATTGTGTGTGGGATTGGTTCTGGTGTAATTCCTTTCTTAGTGAAATGTCTCCTCTTCTTTATCTTATTTAGGTAGATGGCTCCTCTTACCATTCGGTGATTTGTATTGAAGTTTAGCTTATTAATTATACTTATATCCTTGAAGAATTGAGATTTATTCGACAGTATGAAATCAATCTCATTTTTTACATTTCCGTCTGGAGACATCCATGTCCATTTACTATTTTTGTTTTTCTTGTACAAACTATTTAATATCTTAAGGTTATGTGCCTGTGCCAGGTGTACTAATCTTTGACCGTTATCATTTCTCTTTCCTGTGCTAAATTGACCCAGTAAGTTATTTTCGTGTGTTAGTCTTTTTCCAATCTGGCCATTGAAGTCTCCCATCAGTATGACTACTTTGTGTGCACCTGCCAGAGTCCTGTCTAGATCTTCGTAGAAACTGTCCTTTATGTCTTTTGGTGCTAGCTCTGTAGGTGCATATACTTGGATTATTGACATATCTCCATACCCAGGCAAGTTTATGTTAAGTTGTGCAATTCTTTCTGATATTCCAGTGAAAGACAGTAGATATTGGCTGTAGCAATTTTTAATAAGGAATCCGACGCCGTGTAGACCTGGCGTGCTTCCTATATGGTAGAGTATGTAGTTTTCATGTTGTTCAATTTTCTCTCCCATTCTCCTCACTTCACTTAGGCCAATAATGTCCCAATTTATAAAAGTTAAGGCGTATTCCAGTTCCTGTAGAGATTCGTCTGTTCTTAGGGTCCTAGTGTTAAGTGTTGCTATATAAATTACATTTCTTTTAGCTTTAATTACATTTTTTTCTTTTCCATTATTTTTTTTTCTTGTGTCGTGTTTATATTTGTTGTATTTTTGGGGGGGCGGCAGTCCTAGGGGGTTTTGGTCTCTTGCCCCACGGTGACCAGCCGGGTTGGGGCGATTTTTCTTTCCAAATTCTTTGCTTATGATAGTTGTATTTGTATTTTTCCGGTTACCGATGTCGCGAGATTCCTATGCTTTTGGTTTCGTTGTTTCAGTCGAAGAATGGGATCTAGACCTCATGTATGCAAAAGGATCCGTTCTGTGTAGTTTTGCAGGGGCTACTACGTTTTTGTTCTTATAGCCTGTCGTTTGTTGTGTGGGTGACAATGAGGTCTCCCTCTTTCTTTTCTCGTTTCCTTTTGTTTTTGGTACAATTTTGTTATTTTTTATGCACACATCATTTCCCTTTTCTCTTTCCCGGTGTAGTTCTTGTTGTAATTCTTTGCGTTTACGTAGGGTTTCTTTTGAAAAGTCTTCAGTAATATACATTGGTTTTGGTATTTTATTTTTATTTTTTAGGATCTCGATTTTTTTGTTATATGTTGTGAAGGATATCAATACAGGCCTTGTTTTTCCATTTACTTGTTTGCCAATTCTGTGCAGTTTGTTTATGTCATAATTATCAATTTTAATTTCCAAGTTTTCAAATAATCTTATAGAATTGTTATATAATTCGCTATAATTCTTTTCTGTCTCATTAAAGCCATGAATTATTGTGTTGTTCCTTTTGGTTGTATTTTCTAGAGAGTTTATTTTCTTATTCAGCGCTTCGATTTCTAATTTTAGAATTTTATTTTCTTGGATTAATGGTTTGATTTTATCGTCTATGGTCATCATTATTTTTTCTGTATTTTCTCTTATCAGAGTAGCTTGTTTATCCATTTCTACTTTCATCATATTGTAAAGGGTAGATATTGACATTTCTTCAGTCATCGTTGATCAATATACGATTGCCAACTACCTTGCCAAATACTAGGTGCTTGTTTTGTAATAAAGTTAGATATAGATATATTTTTAAGTTTTTTATTAATTATTTTTTATTTTGATTTTTTTAATTAAATTAATACATATTTAAATATATTTTTTATATATTTTTTTTTATATCTATGATTTTTTCTTATTTTGCATATGGTATCACTATATGGTAGAAATTTTTAATTTTCTTGTGGCAACACCGCAGATGTTTCTGACGTAATTATCTTGAGGTTGGCACTATGTAACTGTGGTCTATTGTTTATGACGATGAATTAACGTTTTTAGTTCAAGATGCCAAGCACTATTTCTATTGTTTTTATGACGAAATCGAGCACTTTTCACTGTGTCCACGTTCTACGAGTTAAAATAAGGTTTTGTTTTCGCGTTTAAACTTTGCACAGCACAAAAGGTCACTATTTTGCACTTTCTTCGATTTATTTGTGTGGAGTTGATGATCGTATGTGTTATCACTTCGGCAGCCGGAAACGGAAAAAAAAAATTCAAAAAAAAAAATATCAAACATAGCATATAATAAATAAAAGAGCTTGCTATGATAACGGGTTATTACAAAATCTCTGGAAATGTATCTGATAGGTACTTATAAACTTGAAATTTGACAGGAACATTATTTATGCTTTTGTAATCCATAATAGATTTCCATTAAAAAAATTTGCCAAGTACGTGTCGAGCCACGCGCATGAAGGGTTCCGTAGTTTCCCTCATAATATACGGACATTCATTAATTTAATCTTTAAATTCTACTTATATTTCAACAAATAACATGTTTATCTTACCAATTTTTAGTGAGATTTGGGCAAAATTATATTTTTACTTTTAATCGACTATATCTCGATGACTATAAAAGCCTACTTAGCCGTGACAGTTATTACTTTTAAATTCATTATATGTACTAATATCATGAATTTTTTCACATTTTTAGAAGCAATCGTAGGTAGATGGGGGGGGGGGGCACTTGACTCTATGCAAATTTGACACTTTGAAGCTGAATATTTCAGAAACAGTTCCTCGTTCGGAAAAATGGTTTTCCCACACCTTTAATATTTTTAAACGGCCTGTCCAACAAGATTTTATTGTACGACTTTATTAGCGTGATACGCTATATTATACACTCATGCCGAATTCCAGCTTTCTAGTACGAAGGCCTTCTGAGCAAAGCCGCGGACAGACAGACAGACAGACGGACATGGCAAAACTATAAGAGTTCCGTGGAACCCTAAAAACGTCCGTTTTTAAAAAAAAGAAATGAGAATTTTCTACTCCTTTTCAAGTCGGTTGACAAAAATCTTACAAATTGCGTTCAAAATACCGTCACAAAGCTGAAAGCTGAAATTCGTATGCGTGCCTTCCACCCATTTGATAAAAAGGGATGATAAGTAAATGCTTTTTTATTTTTATTTAAACGTAACGAGACGGGAACGGATTTATAAATACTGGTTACAAAGCACCTATTATGTTTAGAAAGCAATTTAAAATAATAACTGGCTATAAATTAATAACCTTAGATGTTTTGTGTGTGCGCGTGCATCTGTACATATAGAACACATATGAGCATGTGTCCACCCTTGGTAGAATTTCATAAAAAGCGTACATAGTTGGACTCCATATCTTAGAAAAACAAATTTTCATGGACCTATATAGGAGTTACAGGTTCCAGAGATATTGTGATGTTATGGTAGGTAAATAGCTTTTATGTATACCATTGAAAAATTACTTTTAAATTGAGTTTGTTTATTTGTTTATCTGTCCTTGGCCCTTATTCTCTATGCCAAATCAAAACGTATTTGTATGTTGAAACACGTTATTGTCTTAAAACCGTATTCTCTATGACATTGTGAAATTGAAATGTCACGTTATGTGGCGCATTCCATGCTGTCAAATAAGTAATTAAGAAATTAAATAAAAAATAAACCGGTAACCTTTTTTGAAAGATTGTTAATATAAACGGATCATGACATCTCCAAAAAGACAAGAATATTATTATCTATGCTATTCCTTACGTTTTCAAGACATGTGCTTACAAAACACCGTTTAAAGAAGACATAACGTGCTATGGTAAGATTGTTTGACAAGCACGATATGACGTCATCCGTTTTGGGCACGTTACGTGTACGTTTATATTGACATGTACTTCAAAAAGTATCTTGTTTTAAAACTTCTATGAGTCTTTCGCAGCAATTAATTTATAGGTGAAGCTAAAAGAAAAATCAACTTATATTTCACACGTTTTTGACCTTAGTAACCTCTTAGGAATCTACGAAACAGACGAATTTAATGATTTATCCTTTTTGTCTTCTCAAACCTTGAATTTTTCCTTTTTCTTAACCTAAAATTATTCCATACCTGAATACTTCAGGTAAATAAAACATACCAAAACAAAATTTTTCGAAACGTTTTCACGAAGTTGTAACCAGACTATCTCACACTAATTGCCTATTTTTTGTATATAAATCTTGTTATTAACTATTGTATAGTTCTAAAACCCAAAATAATATCAATCCCATCTATAAAATTGTTGTAATATAATAGACCATCCGTGCAACAGCCGTGGGGCACATTTTCATCAGGGTTTATGACTTAGGTAACCATGGAGGAATAAAATAAAATGACATAATTGTTTATTTATTATTTTGTGTTATTCCACACGTGGGGAAATAATATTAAATTTAAACATCAAATCAAAAATTTGCGACCCAGCGGGATTCATAGACGGCACCACGGTCGCTTAGACCGTCTCTCATCATCAGATCAAGAATTTCGTCACAGCGTGCGAAGCAACCCATAGCTCAACTGGCTAGAGCACCTGCCCCGGCATGGCAGAAGGTGCAGGTTCGAATCCCGTTGAGTCGCGAATTTTTGATTTGATGTTTAAATTTAATAGGCAGATCATGTCATGTCTTTTATTTTGGATTTGCGTCACATAAAGCGATGGTGGTTTTCTGGTAAATTCGAATGAGTTTTTCTTTAATTTAGTACTTCAATATATCATATGTTTTATCAACCAATGTTGAAAAACCCGATTACGTCAGAAACAGTATCATCAAAATATTTTCAATAGTTTTTATCGAGAAGTGCACCAAACATCAATCATGTCAACCTTACCATTGCATTTAAAATAGTAATAGAAACAGTTGAAATTTTGAAGATTTTCGCTCCATATGAATTAAAATTAGCTCTTTCGACTAAATTGACTCCCATAAAACATTGTTTGTCCATAGAACATGCAAATGTTGACTGTTAGAGAACATTAGCGTGATAATCAATGCGTTAAACCGCGGTAAAATTGCTCTAAACATAGCCCAATAAATGTTTATTCAAAGCCGCGTACATCGTTATTGGCTATGTGGACATTTGTCATAGGTTAATAATTAATGCACCGGAAATGTTTAATTTCGGAAGCTTTATCGAATGGACTCGGTTTGATGAAATCGTTTCTGTGGCTAGGAACGGTAATTTGGATATTATCGTAACGGGAGAAGGTGGTGCAAAAGCTGGGTTGCTCTGTCAATAAGCTATGTTTTTTTTTGTAGGATACGTGGCAAACGAGCTGACAGATCACGTGATGGTAAGTGAATGCTGCCGCCCATGGACATTTGCAACACCAGAGAAGCTATAAAATGCGTTGCCGGCCTTTGAAATGAGAGTACGTTCTTTTCTTGAAGGTCTGCAGGTCGTATCTGCTCGGAAATACCGCATGCGGCAACTCATTCCACAATTTTGTAGTGCGGGGCAGAAAATTTCTGTTAAAACGTATAATAGTGCTTTACCAACTGTCAAGGTGGTGGGGGGTGGTAGAGTTGTCGTATTTGTTTGCGTTTTTATTTGCGGAATTGCAGTATAGAGGGTTATGGATACGTTCTAACATGTGTCCTACGTACTGGTTTTAATAACATTTTGAAATTATGTTTTTTTTTATCTAATCATGACGTCAGAAAATTATTTATTTGTATTAATTCAACATGATTAAGCCCAGCATGTCTAATTGTTGTTTGGTATATAATAAATACAAGTTTAGATAAAAGGAAATGTTTCCGAAATCTATGATACCTGGACCAGGTCCTAGTATACTATATAAAAAATAGCTAAGTTTTTATATAAACATTTTCTATAAAAAACAGTATGTGTAGAAATAAATGAAATTTGCTAATCATATACAAGGTCAATGCGGACCATGGGTACTAATTGAAACTACGTATATTTTTCCTATTCAGAAACACTTCGAACCAGTAGAAAAATAAATAATACGAAAAATAATAATATACGAAATATACGAAAATAATATACAAAAAATAATAATATACGAAAATTAGATACCTTGAATAACGTATTTTATGTATACCTATATATTTTTATTGTAGTTATATTTTTATTCGCAAAATATCTACCGTTTTAAAAACGAAGTTCGGTTAAGCATAACAAATATTTTTGCAAAACACAAACATTAAATCAAACATAAAAGTTAACATAAATTAATTTACAGTAAAATATTCCCAATGATTATGAAGCAAGGCTTACTTTAACATAGAATTTAAATACTTATTACGCTACAATTGCGTCAAGTAAATTGTAATGAAATGCTATTTGATAACAAACGTTCTTCAGTCCATTTGTCAGTGGCAACAAACCATTAGGTTACTGTGGACAAGTCACAAGAAGATGACGATTTTATGCGGTATATAAATAAGCAAATACATATATTGTTTTTCTTATTTTTATTTACATTAAAATTTGTTTTTCTTATTTACATTAAAATCGTAAGAAATCTAGATAAGGTTCCCTTCGAAGCTAAAAATTGAGGAAAGGACTTTTTCAAATATGTGTTTGCGTTCCTCGCAAGTAGGGGAACCTTGCCCTCTGCCCGGGCGGTTACTCTCCGGTGAATCTATATACCGGGATCATTGTCTTAGACCCGGAGTTTAGAGGTCCACACTATATACATATAGTTATAGTGACAGCCTATTGGATTCTTCTCAACAGATGGCGATGATTTTATCTCATATTTTGCGTTTACTTCGATCTAGCTGTGAGAAATAGTCGAACAGCGCATCTTTGTAGAAAAATCATAATAAAAAATAATTTCTTAGTTATAACAAAATAAAATTAAGTTCAAAAACTAAAACCCAACTACTGAAAAGTATGAAACAAGAAAATCCCGTAAAATAGCCGTGGTCGTCAAAACCCCATGTAGTCTATAACCAGCGGACAATTAAGACGCTTCTAGTGATATGTCACTTTTCGAATTCTGATAAGTTGTTTAGAAGTTACGAGGGAACAGATGAACATACATATGTACATACGTACATACATACATACATAACCTGTCAAAAGCATAACCCTCCTTTTGCTTTGCCGTAGTCGGGTAAAAACACTTATACGCGCCAAAGACATGTTGAGTATGTAAACAGCCTTATCATCGTAGTTTTCAACACACGTCACTATTATTGTTCCTAAACTCGATCCAAAATAACTCCCGAGAACATAAAATTTGAGCACCCTTGTAAAGAGCTTAAACATTCACCCTTAGAGCCTATTCCCACTTGTCGTGTGTCGAATCGGGATTTTAATCGGATGTCGGCGTTTCTATACACACTTATGATTTTTAATTGTAAAAAGGAATACTTTTTATACTAACTTTTGTCTTAACATATTATATTTACGTTTTTTATTGTTGGTCGATTTGATATGCTAATTTTTAATTTATTAAATTGTTAAAATATGCAATATTAGTATTAATCTATCTAGAAAATGAAGACGTTTTAAGTAGTTGAATCGAAATAAATAATATTTTAAAGTTCTGACATATTTATCGGCCCCGACATCCGACAAATGTGAACAGCGCCATACATTGTCATTGACGAGCGACGCATGACACGATTTTTTCCGGGCGTAGAGTGCTCGCAAAACAGCTGACATTTCTTGTAGGCGACGACTCAAAATCGAGTTCTGATAAGTGTGAATAGCTCCATATAAATTGTTCTGCCACTGGAACATCCGATTAAAATCCGTATCCGACACACGACAAGTGGGAACAGGGTCTAAGGGTGTAAAAATGCCTCGCCTCACGTACAAACATAAGCATTATTAGATAATTCTATAGTAAGATGTATGTAGCTCATGCTTCATTTTGAGTGTATATAAAATCTCACGTGGTATGGTGAGGGTGGAAAATATTATCTATACTCATAATAAAAATATAACGCTGTTGTTTTTATGAACACCTGTATAAACATGCATCGCAATATTTGAGATAACTTGACTATATAAATATAGAAACACAAACACTAAAACGAATGACAATCGACTGATAAAAGCAAAAGTGTGTGTGATTGACTTACTTTGACTTATGATCCTATGTCCCCTACATGGGGCAGAGGGCATCCACAGTGCTCCGCCAGCCGGTTCGGTTTTGAGCTTCGCGCTTGATTTCGCTCCACGTCTTGCCTATGGTCGCCGCTTCTGCGATGACTGTACGCCGCCAGGATT
>DVVJ01000319.1:0-16166 GCA_018234505.1 Junonia neildi neildi
AGACAGACAGACAGACAGACGGACATGGCGAAACTATAAGGGTTCCGTTTTGACTACGGAACCCTAAAAATGAATACGCCTCATCGATATCATTTTATTGAGACAACACTGCAACGTTACTCAAAATAAAAGTAAAGATAAATATAAAACTAAAGTTCATCCAAGCTTGACTTTACAATATATTCAAAATACGCATCGTATTACCCATCTATTTATAGGGTATACCACTTCTAACGTTTCCTGGTGCAAGGAACAGAACACCTCCGACCAAGAATGCTTTTTAATAACGCAGTCACGCAGTTATATCTACACTGCTTCGCTTTACAATGTTGTTCACACACTGCTTAAATTAAGCGTGCTTTGAGCGTGGTCATGTATAAGCAATTGGTACGGGAATAGTTTTCATTTACTATTGAGAAAAGTAATGGCCTATTATTAGGATCCCATAAAAATGGCATGCGTTTGGTTGGCGTTTTGACGCCTAAAACGCTTAACGAATATTTAAAAAATAATTGGAAAATACTGGACATTTTGTGATGCGAAAATAAAACCAGAACAATAGACTAGTAAATGTAATTTGTACGTTGTATAGTAGACCCCATAATTTTAAACATCGTTTTAAATTAATTTGCGGAAAACGACGGGTCCAAAATATTATTATTCTGAATATAATTCCAAAAACGTTTTTGGTACTATTACAGCGTAAATAACAATATAACTTTCCCACTTTTAATATAAGTTTGATAACAACATTAACAAAGAAGACGTCATACATTATAACATGATCATTAAACACACACAACTAAGTAGGTCTTACTGAAACATCATTATAATTATTAACATACCTAAATAAGCGTTCATTCTCATTACATTTCTGATGGTAAATAGTGCGAATTAATTCAATTACTTAGTACAGACCCGACTGTAACTGGTATAAACTTTAATGGTGTTTAATTATCAGTTTTAATGTCAAGGCCTTTCGTTTAACTGTTCAACGCCGTGACCTTCTTTAAGCGCGGATACAGTTACGTAAGTTATATCATTAATTGAAGTTTTTTTTAATCAATAATCGTAGTTTAATGGTTATCGTTCTAGTGTTGCGGTAATAAACGCGTCTTTGACCTCTATGATTGCGGGTTCGAGTATTTGGACGTAGAAATATATTTTTCTTTTATACAAATACGTGGACTCGGAGTTCTCGTACCTATTTGTCATTGTAGATCCTACTCATAGCTTGAAGAGCACGAAAAGGTGTCTCGGTTATTGTTCTAAATACATTTTTGTATGTATTCATTATTCTTGTTGAGAAATCTGTTTAGTTTAAAGTCTAAAATTTTGCCTTCGAGGGTTGCGACTTACGAAGGTCAGATGCTAATCGCAATGTAAATGAAAATCGGTAATTTGTCAGATCCGGAATAAAATAATTAAAATACACAGAATCATAAGATCGAAAAATTAACAATATTGAGTTAGCTCTTTCAAGTTAGTTGCTTTGGGTACGAAAAAACAAAAGTTCAATTAGTAATTTTAGGGATTCACAATTTATTGTAAGTAAATTATTTTTTTAGCAATGTATCTTCTATATCCTTACCATACCGTCTTCTAGTACCTTTTTCCCGTAATGCTATAAAGAATATAAAATTAACATAGGTAAAACAAAATCTTTTGAACTCCAGCAAAGTTGTAAGGAATATCTAACCGAATCAACCGTTCCCTCTGGCCTATTTTCGAGAAAGTTCCCTTTTCGGGACGCCCGTTCAATAGAATAAATGACGCTGGAGAAATTTATGTTACGTTCCTCTGCCAAAATTCTCTCTTCCTATATTTTTTTGGCACCATTTTCCGTACAGCGTGGTGGTTGCTTTGCGCTCTACAATCTTACTTTGTATCAACAGTTTATAAGTTTGTTTTTAAATAACAACGACTGTTTTTTTATAGTACATAATAAAGCAAACAATAGGCTTTTTATGCTTTGTAGTCGGACGTTTAATTTTATGTTTTAAAGTTTGTTGCCCTGTGAAGTAAACGATGCATGTTATAAACTGGAAACTTTCAATTCATTTTATAAAGCATAGGGTTAATATATTTTTAATTATTCATATTGTGGGTTTTGATTTTAACTCCAATCCGTTGAATAGTTACGCGAGTAAAACAACACTAACCATACACAAATACTCTGAAACATTAACTTCATAATATTAATTTTTACTACATCATAGTCTTAACTAAACACACTTTCTTATTATGTATGTAGGTAGTTATACGTAGGTTTAAGTATGTAACTATTACCGAAGTTGTAATTATTATTTAACTCATTTATCATAGACTTTCTCACTTATAACATAATGAATGAGTTGATTGATTACTGTTATTTCTAATAAATTTAATTTTAATTGATTACAACATTTATTTGCGTAAAAACGCTAAGACGTTTTGATTGCTTGGTAATACGAGTACTAATCCACGCTTACAACACGTTTTTACCCGTTCCAAACTATGTTCCGTAATTAGAGAACACTTAGTTCAAATATAGCCGTGTCTTCTATATGCTCCATCACCGCTGTGTCAATATTAGCAGTTGATGTCACTATAACTGTTGTCCAAACAACTGTCCCAGCCTAATTTATATACGAGCACGACACACGTGGACGTTTCGGAAACGCATGTTCCAATTTCTAACGAAGTGAAAAATTATAATATAAACAAAACTGTCGCATACGTATCACGTATGGATTATTCGTATTTTAGTTACTTTAAGGCTTATTCAGGTATTGGTATTTACAAGTAAGTATATACGCTACCATAACGTATAGTGACTGTTTCTCTCAGCCCTTATTTACCTGTTAATATTGGTGCTCCTTCTATTTATTTGTGGATGTCAAATAACACCAGATGAATCGCTGGTGCGATCAAACAAAGGCTATATCAATATTATCAAGAAATGTGTCAAAAATATTTCTAATGTAAATATCAAGAATCGTATTTGTCTAACCTTTTCTCTATCCAAACTCTTTTGGTACATTCGAGTAAAGTAAACTCAAATATAGCTTTACAAATACATATCGATTACCGCTATTATCTCGCTTAAGCACACAGAGAGTCGGTTATCGGAACAGACGTAACTTAAAACGGTCCAAACCAGTGCACTCTAATCTCATGCGCTGATAACAGCCGGGCCCGGGGGACATCTGGCGCCGCTTCATCTCAAGTGTCGTAACGACGCTCATAGATTAAAAAATCCGACCTATTCAAATAACCACCATGTTTTAATTCTGTAGGCATTATTTTTGACGTTTTTATGAAAATCATATCTATTTTTCTTTTTCTTTTTTTCTACCAATATAAATGATACAAAAATTACAATGAATTCGACTCACTCAACAAAACGAGAAACTCACTTAACAGAAAAAAGAGAGTTATAGGAATCTGCAATAAAAAAATATTTCTTCCCTAGATATGCACTGTTATAATCAAATGAAGGCAAACTACATACATCTGTTGAACACGCTGTTAATAATAATAAAAGCATAGTCGTAACCAGAGATGTCTGATTAGTGATTATTGCAAATGAGTGAATACTTCACCGCGCTCTGCTCACTTCAGTGTGGTCGACATACTGTTGCCAGAAAATAAGGGCTCCCTAATTTCAGAAGAACCTCCTGCACTAATTTATTCGTAACACCACATTAAAGCCAGCCGGTGAATAATCGTAACCTGAGCCCTCGCTAAGTATAAAGGCCTTCTCGTCGACTTGAGTAAGCATTTTGTTCCTTAATTTGATTTCTTAAAGGAATTAGGTGAAGCTGCCTATAAAGTTAAATGAAGTTCATTAATCTTCTTGTTTAATTATTCTCATAATGCTCTTCACTGTTATGTAATTTTAAGTAAAAGTATTGCCATGTCAGCGTCATTTAGGTACATGTTAAGATATTGCCTTAGATTTTTTTTTAGTAAAAATATTCCATACACATAATAAATTGATAGGACTTTGGAGAAGGCCTTTATGTCCTCCTTAATTTTTCATTTTTGTCACAAAAATAAAACTTGACGTAAGTGAAATGGAAGTTAGTGGTAAGTAAAACCCAACATTTGTAAAATAAATAATATGTTCTGCGCAGTAGGCAGTAGGAGGAACCGTATACATTTTCAGACGTTTTGTCGGTAGTAGTAAAAACAAATAACAAATTAAAAAAGTTTTTAATTTGTTATTTGTTTTGTTTTGTTGGTTATAGTCTAGACTTCTAGAGTCTACAGTCTAGACTAAACAAACTAAAACATATCAAAAAGAAGATTGTTTTATTTGTTCCAGAAAAACTTTATTTCAATAAATTATGGACCCCCATACCTTACTTGTAAAGTCTAGACGACATTTTTCTCAATTAATGCAATCAAAATGTCGCTCTCAAAAATCGACTACATGATTCCGAAAGCAATCAAAGCAGCGCACCGTTAATTGTGGGCTTTGAAAATAAATTAGATTTATGCAAACTTAAAGCGTGCACTTTATTACTGTAAAAATGTTTGTTTTTTCCTGACTCATTTACCACTCGAACTTATAAAAAAACATTGCTACCATACATCATGTTGTATAAACACATCTCACACTGTTACATTAAAAATCCCCCACGTTCACGCACGTGTTAAAAATTAATGTTATCTCAAAAAATGTTTACATTTAAAGAGTTCCGAAATTTTAGGGTCAATGACATCGCGTGAAGTGTTAGGATTGGCTTGTACTTAGTGACTTAATACTGTCTTATCAAGAATTTATCAAAAAGCAAGCACTCTGATGGAGCGAACACTTTCTAGTCGGCTGCTTCATAAAAGTAATTACCTATGTACTTTCTGTAACACAATCACATAGCCCGATATAACAGGACCATTGAATTATTAACGCAGATGACTTGTCGTTTTATGGTTGCACCGGTATACACATGTTAATCCGATCTCTAGAAAGATGAACCCGAATATCTTGAAAAATTTCGTGTCATTGTAACATGACTGCTTAAATATTCAAGAAACCAAAATTTTACTACTCAATACTCTTGAAATAAATACTAAAATTCAATTACATTTTTACTAAACTTTCGCATATAACATGTTTTTTGTATAAGCACTTGTACAATACGAGGACAGTAAATAAAATCTAACCATTACTAGCGTAAACCTACGCCGGGGTTCAGAAAAAGAAACATCTAAGATAAAGTAGCGATGATTAAGCATCTTACTTAAAAAATCGGGTCTATATATTTAAATGGTAATATAAACAAAATTATTCTATGGTAATAATGAGCTCGGTAATGAGTCTTCATTTAAAGCGCGCTCGAGTCGATTTGTTCCAGGCAAGGAACAAAAGGCTCGCCACGCTCCTGTTAATTCCTCGACACTTTCCCACTCCATCAATGTTAAAAAGGAAGTCACGGAATCGAGGTCGTTGTTCCTTGTGAAAAAACTATAATCTTGTAAACACAACACGCTTTAATCTTCGTGTGTTTTAAAGATTATTATTTAACGTTTTTGTCCAAATTAAATCTCAACTTTTAACTGCATCGTGGTAATATTTCTCGATTAAATATAATACGGCGATTGTGGGACAGTATAATAAGTAGCAAGCTATGATCGAGTAGAAAATACCGTCGCATGTAATGACGTACCTTGTTTTAATCTCACTTTACCAGTACAACGTGTTACACATCATAAATTTATTAGATGGATATTAATAGAGGATAATTTTTATTAAATAAAAACGTGAAGTCACAACATGCTAAAATATAATTAATTAATCACGAAAAAGAGACTTCGTTTACCTTCAGAACGAATCGATTAGGTGCGGATATCAACAATCTACATACTCGCACGTTAGATTTCTACTACCTGCGAGCGATAACAAAAATCCAATCCTGTAAAAGTATACAGTCGTAGGTATACATTTTCATGATTCATAATTCCACATAGAAAAGATATAATAGATAACATAGAAAATAAAACTATCGTACATCTATTTTTTCAACACCTCCATCTTTAACAAAAATAATGACTGTTTTTTTCATTTATAAATAGTCTAAGCAACATGATTAAATCTAATATTAAGGCTTAAATAAAATACAGCTAATAAAAACATTACCATTGCAGTTAATATTTTAAATATATCGTTAAAAATTGTCACTACATAATTACATTACCGATTTCAAGTTCTAAGTAAGAAACTATTTTATTACGTTTTTCAAAAAGTTAACAAATAACTGAAACGGCATATCAAAAAAGAAGTACGTAGGGAAAGCCTACGACCCTGCGAGCATACGCTCTTTTCGTTATAGCTAAATGTTATCATATTGTTTTTGTTAAACACAATATGATTTATAAAAATTAAGCTAATTTTTGTTTTAAGGTCTTTTTTCCCGTTTTAAGCGAGTGATATTATTGTTAGGACGTATATTGTATCTGTTTGAGGTAAATACACGAATGAATATTTATAAATCTCATTTACAAAATAAGCAGCCACTGCTCACCAGGGCGCCTCAATTTGTGTATAATCAGCTAATAATATGAGTTTTAAATGTACATCTAATTTCTTTCGAGGGTAATATTTAAGAAGTTAATATTTATTAGTAAAAGTAAGTTATAGTTGTACGTATGAATACTGTTATCTAGAATTCGGAGCACCAAAATTCTTTCGGTTACATGGGTTTGTATTCTGAAGTTAGAAGAAGTGAAGTGAAGTGAAGTAAAGAAGGAATTGCCAACTTTTGATTAATTTATTTGTGTAGAGTCCACAGATAAGTTTCTTAAATATTTGTCTTAAAAATAAAGTAAAAAATTATAAGAGGACTTATAATTCACGAGTCACCCGACCCGGCTTGGCATGGGTTGAGTGGGTTAACCCTAAGAAGCTATCCCTAAGAGATAAGTGTAACAAACAACCCTTATGTCACTGGTCATGCTATCCTCCGCAACATGGTCGCCTGGTAGAGATAGCTGTTTAGCGATAGCCCTATCGTTCCTCCAATCTTACGTTCTATTATATGTTCTATGATGTTGTTTTATGCGTCCTTGGTGTACAATAAAGAATAAATCCTTTCTTTATACCTTCAACATAACAACAAAAAATATAGTATACGTACATTAACTTCATTCAGAAGAGAGATAATTTACATTATAATCTTGGATTAGCACATAGACTACTTACGCGAATACTTTGGAGCCCCGCTGGTAATTAAATTTCTTATTTTACAACGTTCCGTATAATCCATAACTTTGATGTAACAGAGTGAATTCATTTATCGGTGTTGGGATCGTATCATAAAAGAAAGATAAACTTTTACCTCAATTTACGACTGTTGTTTATACGTTAGCATCGCTTTATCCGCTATAAATGGACATAAATAAAATCTGACAGTAATTACAACAATACGTTTATGTAGGCGAGTTTAAGTGTTCACATCCTTCGGAGAGTTACAATAAAAAATCTTAATTTTACAGCTTTGGAAAATATCTATTTAATCAAATCGCTTGTACCTATTGTTTAATTTGTTGCAAAAGGCAAAAATCAAAATAATCGGTGACGTTTTTTTAACGTTGTGTAAAATATTTTGCTAATAGTATTGTGTGGTCTAAATTAGACTAGATTATGGCTCATTTATTACCATCAAAGAAAATCTTATCTTAGCCATTCTTTAAAGAATCATACTTATATTAACTTTATATATTTAACATTGTTATAGCATAGTTTATAACCCATCAACTCTGAAAGTAAGTATTATATAATAACGTCTCTTATCATTTATTGTAATTAATTAACGGTAATTTTATATTAGAAATTATTTTTATATCGAATCATGGCTTTTATTATTTAATTTAAGAAATAAAGCAGAGATTGTTTTATTTTATTTTTGTCTAGATTCACGCAAAAACTCTTTAACGAGGCTTTCCGGTTGGATATTAAAGCCAGCGCTAAACAAAACTAAACGAGAATTCTAGACCTAAAAAACTTTACAGCTCCATAGGTATATATTATTTTGTTTTTATGAATGAGATGCAGAAAAAAAAGCAGTAGATTTATTCTTAGCAGTATTCATCTTTATCAAAATGAATGACATGGTAATTTTAATAATTTTCCGTAAGTATGGATTTCCGTTACAACTTTGCTAATAATGGTTTCGGAGATGTTATTAAATAATCACATAAATAATAATACTTAGAGCATGCGATAGGAAGATGTATTAGCAACTGGCTTGGTGCGGGAGACAATAATTGAATAGTAAAGTTGAAATAGAAAAAGCCGGCCAAGAGCAAGTCGACTTCGCGCATCGATAGTTCCATACAACATTTGAGTTACATACATCGCCTCGGTTAGCACAACAATTAGGTACTTTTTTCTTATGATGCAACTGCAAATTTACAGTTTTCACATTTTTCCTTTTCTTGTGCTATATGGAATTGCTTCATAGCAAACTTGAGCCTTGTTAAGGGGAAGTACACTATTATTTTTGATACACTTGAGAATGCCGAAAGATACGTTTACGTTGGCTTAGAAGTTGGATTTTTCACATTTGAGAAGTTATATGTATGTTGTTTTAATCTCAACTCTATATCTCCACATGCATCGAACTGAAGGAGGAACGGACGATCAATGAAGTGATTCTATAAGGTGTGCGTTTTTTTCCTTTCAGGTAAAGAGCCCTAAAAATATTTACAATAAATAAATAAATTATATATTCAGTTCAGTATTCGCTTTTAAACTGTCAATGCATACAGATATAAAAGAATCTTACAGTTATAAACGTTCTTTTACATTAATTTCGCTTTCGTTGTAAATCTCCAAGCAAAAGTTCCTTTCACTTTTCACTTTTTTTCTTTTCTGCACGAATGCAAAATAGAAGAAGACATCAATCAATATTACACGCTGTCATCGTTATAAGAAAAAAAGTAAATTCAAAAACTATTGTATAACATTTTTAAATGTATGAGATAAAGAGTATTTATAAATATGAAATACTTATGATTATACGGGCTTTCATACGGATGACTGTTCTGAGTGCTGAGTAAAAAATATCGCATCCATTACACTCAACTTCCAGTTTCAACGTAAAAGTCTAGCCATCATCATAAAACGTTAAACTGAACAAAACTCGCTACTCGAATAAACCGCAACAAAAGACATTACCATTAGAATAAATTACATAGAAATAACTGTTTAAGAATCATCAATGTTTTTAAGTGAGGTTACTATCCTGTCTTAGGAATATACGACAAGTTAGGAGCTCCTGCCGGCTTCAAACCTGTACCCATTAGCGAGTGCCTAGCCGCAAAAACAACAGGGAACGAATCGGGAATGCGTCCCGGATCAGGTCCCGGGATCAGTGTTGCCGCACTCGTGTCACACAGATGGTCAGGTGACAAACCTTGTACAAGATCTTTGGTTTTAGATTCTATCTCATATAATTAAAACAATCATGCGACAAATCTGTCGTAGCTATACCGGCA
The DNA here is from genome assembly GCA_018234505.1 of Junonia neildi neildi. Classification (NCBI taxonomy): domain Eukaryota; kingdom Metazoa; phylum Arthropoda; class Insecta; order Lepidoptera; family Nymphalidae; genus Junonia; species Junonia neildi. The sequence continues at coordinate 9,484 of DVVJ01000319.1, forward strand.
TCTAAAAAGGAAATAGAAGGTGTTATCGCCACTTCATACGTAGATACATTTGTAACTTAGTAAGTGGAATCTATTTTAACAGAAAAAAAATTTCAACAAAACAAAGAGTAGTACAGTACAAAAATATATTAATTAATTTAATATCGAAGTCGACTTGTCACACTTAAGTTCTATCGCGTTTATAAGTAGGTACATAGGTAAATTAAATAAATTGTAGGTACCTATATAACTTTCTTTTACAAGTCTATATACATTGTTGTAATAAAGACGGACTTTTTTTCAAAATATTTCGTATATTGTCAGTATTTATTTATTAATAAATATATATATTTTAATTACTCTAACATTTACAACTGAAATTTACATTGATAGTAAACATCCCATGAATAATAAATATTATATTTCATATCAAATACATAACAACTATTTATCAAAAATTAATATTCAGCTAAAACTCATGTATATCGGATAACAATATTCGCAGTAAGCTGTATCAAATGTCTTGTGGGAAGCGTTACTTTACACTGGCAACACTGATAGCGATTTCATTAGACAACGAAACAGAACACGTATCAGCAAGGACCTCATTTACGATGAATAGCCATCCGATCATGAAGAAGCCGGTTCTTTGGTTTAATTACACTCGGACGACACCAACACATTGTTTTACCTTTATATGTACTAACAATTTTACGGTAATCTCAAGTATTTAGCCGTTAAAGGCGCTTGTTAGCTGAAGATGATAGAAGTATTACTGTCTTAGCACTTTAGACGTCGTACACGTTTAAATTGGCTATTATATTAGTGAACATAAAATTTCGTGTAAACGGTACTTACATATAATTCATTAGGCATAGAAAATCCTATACGATCAAATTATTTTATTTATACGTTAATTTTATACCATGTCAATTATATGGTACGCGTAGCATTTCTTATTCCATTAATGTAAAAATTACTTACCTACAAGGAAATTGTAAATGGCTAAGATTTTACAGTATTTTAGTCTTGAAGAAAGATTACAATAATAAATTTTTGCATGATATGGCACAAATGTAATCCTAGAGTTTACACAACATCGGGACGTCTTAGTAATTCGTGTCGACGGTATTATAGTTATTTTCAATAAAACGCTGTATTTATAGTACGATTCCATAAGCGTAAAATTACAAATTAACATATTATTTCTAAATTGTTTTCTCTGTGACACATACATGTGTACATTAAATAAAAAGCAAAGAGATAAAATTGTACATTCAATCTTTAACACGTTATTGCATACCTAATCCCAATGAACGAGTTATCTACTCAAACTTCGCTATTTTTATGGTCTGTCTTACAATATCCAAGTAAATTTCCAATATATATATACCTAATAAAAATCATTAATTACTATTTGTCAAGTAGGCAATTACAATCTTATTTGGTCTGGCATATTATTTGTCACTTTCTTTACCCTTTTTGGCATTTTATTTGGAGATTGTAAAATATACCCTTATGTAAATAATATTCTTATACACGAGTTCACGTTATTTCTTCATCATATATGTCGGTTTTATTGAATATTTTTCGTGTGTTTGCTCAGTGACACGTAACGCCATGGTATTGATTGCGTACTACGAATATTACAGAAGACTCGTGATTTTTGACAGTACGAAATTCGTGAAACGTGAAGATATTAATATTTACATTTGGGTTATGTCGCAACATATGATATTCACTTTGAGCGTGGAATAATATTATCCCATTTTCACTGTGTACCAAGTGCCAATATCGTACTCATAGAATAAATGTGGCATAACTCAAAATAGTCTTAAGTTTTTATACATTTAAGGAACATATTCGAGGGCTTGTATTATATTTTTTCAGCTAGGCTATTTTTATATTTAGCGATATGTATATTTTTCATTGGTAACTAAAACGAATTTTGCTCTATCAGTCTTTTTTTTCAATCATTATTAAAATATCATTTCATTACGTAAATATAATATCCTATGAATTATTATGTAACATATTCCATGCATGGATTCACGGGTATTTAATTTTTCTCTAACATTTTATATTTGTATTCGCGGTTTTGTGGTCGGGCGACGTCCGTTCAAATATTTTTTCTTTGTTTAGAAGTGAGTACACAAACCTTTTATAAATAATAAAAAAAAAACATTCTTGAGGATTGATTTCATTTTGTTTGCGAAATAATGAAAAACTTTATTATGCATTAAAAGGTTAACAATTTTAAATTATCGAATTACTTTAAAGACGTTTTAATAGAAATAATTGAAGCTCTCAACATATGGTGAGGATCAATCGGCAATTCTAGATTCCCATACATCGTGAGATCGTTCAAAATCCACGAAGTGAATGACCAATTACGTCTGATTGCGGATGTGCCGTCGGTCCTAGTCGAAAAGTAATCTTTAACCGCCATTACCGGCTCACAGTTGCATCATCGTCATCACTGCGTAATTCACATAATAAACGCAATCTGCCGTCGACGGCGACAATCTCAGAGATTTATTTTGTCACCTTTTATTATTATTTATAATTCCATATATTACTATTGCAAAATCAACAAGTGATTTTGACAGGATCTTACTTCCAAAATATAAACAATTACCAAACACGGATTTAACGAAATTTCACCCCAAAGGCCATGTCACCCTTTCTAAATACGTTTTTCCGCAAAATATGCAGCACTAAGCGAAGCTGCATGCGAATACTATGCTATGTACAAATATGTATATTTTCAAAATATGTAGATATAGATATGTACATAAGAACAAAATAGCTGATACAGCTCGTTAATATACAAAGTTATAGAACACAGTTACTCTATCAACTTTTGTTGACAAAGTAAGAAATTGAACCGATGCGTATGTACCTCACTTTCTTGATAAACACTGCCTGTTCATAATTCCTGGTAGCCGCTGGCAATAAGAAACGTAAGCCGTATAAGAGCACGTATACACGTTGCGAGTTTTATCACGCAAAAACTCGAACCTTCATAGATCCACGCGAGGCGTCCGTAAAGAAATTGTTGAATAATACTCTTTCTTAGCCGTGCCATGTATTAATGCATTAGGGCACGTAAGTTGACGCTGGCTCAGACACCAAAATATGCAGCAAAAAACTACACCGCTTAGATGAGATTATGCGATTCAATTGAATATAAATCGTATAAAATAAAGCCACAACACGCGTATGACTCTGTAATATTTTTTTTAACTATATCTAACGACACTTAAACGTAATACGTATTATGTGTATACTATGTATCCAGTTAATTCTTATATTTTTTTACCAAGATCATTTTCATATCCTGGGCAAAAACGACTTGGTATAAAACATATGAATGTTTTTAAAAAAATCTGGTTTCTTGTCATTTTTTACTACATTTATATTTATATATAACTTGTATCAAAATCGCAAAAATAAATTAAAACCTGTTTTCTAGCTTAAATACGTATAGGTCTATCAAATTAACGGCGATATATTTAGCACCTGTTGAGTATTTAAGCGTAAAAGATATAATATATTTATGGATATTTAAACTAGATGGGTCTCTATTTGTGTACGTAAATTTGTGGAATATTCGCTCAATGGGGATGATGATAAGACATATGTTTAAGAGTAATTATATGATATAAGTCCTTTTACGTATATAAAACAATTTTTTTTTAAATAAGTAATTTTCACCTGTTCATAATTTCTGAGATGTAGATTAAAAAAAAAAACAAAATTTATTAATTTCAATTTCCAATGATATTACATTTCGATTTAGAAAAATCTGCGTTTCTAGATCGTACATTCCAATAACTTAAATTATTCATACTCGAGGCAGACAAGTGGTCGTCAACAAAATATCACATAAAAAATTGATTAACGTGAAAAACTGATTACTACACGTTGTGTAGACACTTGTTTTTATAAAAAAGCCTATTAAAAACAAGTGTCAAGTATATAAACGAGTAACTATTTCCAAGAACGTAATTTCGGGTAGGTGGATACGGTCGACCTCGAAGGACGAAGCGTAACCGCTTTTGCGTAAATCGCATACCACTTGATCAATTACACCGAAAATTAATTTTATTTATTTGATTTTACTGCTTAAATAAATGATAATAATGTACATATATATATATATGTACAAGAGAGACGGTATGGCATCGCAGCTCTACAAAAACTTTAATGTAAACTTTAAAGTAAGCAGTTTAAAAATGTGTTAGAAAGTTGACATTTACTAAGGGATATTGGTCTCGTTTATTTACATCTATATCATATAAAACAGTAATTATGAAGAACAAGGATTTGCGAGGATTAAGTAACATTAACAAAACTACCATAATTGGAAGAACGGCGATATGGTGCATACTTGGTCGTACGGAACCCGGTATTATCGTAGTATTATACTATGTTGCCCTATCATAGTACATATTAGACTATGTTGCCTGTGTTATGGTTCCAAGTGAATCATAAAGCCTTACGAGTTAACCCACTACGATACGCCCTGCAGCGACCTCGAAGGACGCACATTGTGCCGCGGTTGCGTATATCCGCATACCGCCTGACCGACCGCGCGGGTAATTATTGATTAGAACACGTACCAGTTCAAAATGGATTTATTTACGTTTAATAACTCTTGCTAACATCGCCTGCATAATGTAGGTAAAAATCTATACCTAGTTAGGTAAATATTTTGTATTCAGAAATTTATGGCTGATATTCTTATTGTATTTTTACTCAATTATCAAAATAATCGAATATCCAAGTAATAAAATTATCAATAATGGTTTTATGAGGGACTATCAGAACAGCAGCTAACTACACAAATAATTAGGTAGGTAGTTGTATTTATATTTCGTGTAGGTAGTTGGTTGTATTTTCATAAGTTTATTATCGTATACGAATTCGTTTATTTTCAAATAAGATCCTTTAGAAATTTTAACTGTTAAAAAAAGTTTCTTTGAGTACTACTAGTATCGTTATAAAGCTGATTAATAAAAACATATAATATTATATTACGTAATAATAAATTTCTAAGTCATGCTATGTACTCGTACCCATCTGAGAACAATAAATAACATAATATCTTATGAATGTCGTTACTAAAATGTCTTCACTTTAATCGTATCATTGTACATTGTTCTATTATTTTTACCTTTCTAGATATAACACAATACGGTTGCCAAATAGCGTTCAGTGACCTGTTCAGGAAACTATAGCATTCCGCGGCCCACTCGCCCGATGAGCGATAGACCGAGGGCTTCTAAATAAATAATACGGCCCACTGCCTCCAGATAATCAACTATCTTCCAGCGAAACAAGCGCCGACGAGATTTTTAAGCGTACGAAGAGCAAATTAAATAAACGGTACACGAGCCACATTCACCTGCATGAAACGAATATAAAAAATTAAATACTTCATAATTTTTTTCATAGTTCACTATACGAGAGTACTTAGCCATCTGCGGAAAAATTCATTGCGTACCGCAAAGCAGCACTCTGCGGAAGATCATCATTAAAAACCACAAGTTATGTGATTTTCTAAAGAATTCTACTGCGAATGCGAAGTCAGTCAAACCGCATTTGCCTACACATTAAGTGCGCTATTACTAATTACCGCTTAGCTCTATTTAATTTTTAATCGTCCTCTAACCAACAATTGCATTACCCTTTGGTCATAATACCAACTACATTTGAATAGAAAAAGAAACAAAACAACGGCAAACATTTTTTTCTCAACAGAACCCATAATAGAGTAATAGGCCAAGCGTAATACAAATAATAGAAGGAAATTTTATAACCATTATGAGGGTACGAGGGTAGAATACGCAACAATAAACTGTTTCGTAATAACACCGACTTACGCAGAAAAAAGGATTTCAGCCTATTCTCTTTTTATCGTAGTTTTATTCATTATTTTATGTATAAAAATACCGGAACCACCGGACGGATTAGGAGATGATAAACGATTACTGCAACACAAGAGAAACCGATAAATAGAGCCAAAAATCGCCGATGAAAGTGAATAAACATTAGAGTTATAACAAACATTAAATTGCTTGTAAATAATACAAAGTTGCAATTGTATTGAAGATGAAAATTAATCAAGAATATAGTTAATCCAACCGAATAATAATAATAATATCGGAACTAGGAATTGTCTTCTTTTTAACATTGACAGTCCGATAATTTGTTTTTATTTAGACAAGTACTTGTAGTAAAATGAATAATAAATATTATTTGGTTATCGAAGGTTTGACTCAGGGTCAGGCTCATCCTTTATCATAACTCCCACATGGGCTGTCACCTGTCTAATTCTTATGAGGTCACAATAGAAACACGAACCTTAACGCCCAAACATCCTATGAACGAAAACTTTTATAATTTTAAGGTCATCTTTTATTATTTCAAAACAAAATTCTGAGCGACAAACGATCGTTAGACATTCTAGAATGAAGTGTCCAAACTTTTAAATTAAACAAGTTTAAGAAAGATTTTGTATTTTTTACTGAAAAAGGTGCTTTCTAAATGAGTCAGGGAGTTTCTACAAAAAGTTAAAATTTAATTATTTACATTGACAGCCTTAGTTGATTAAACACTATTATATTACAATCTGACTTTTCAATTAGTTTTAGGTAAACAATATTTTTTATTACTTTTATGGTAATAATAGACTTCAG
>DVVJ01000320.1:0-16156 GCA_018234505.1 Junonia neildi neildi
AGACAGGTATCGATCTCTCAAGGGTCACCCTGATACCTACATACCAACAGTAACTAGCCTTTACACATTTATCACATCACAAAATTACTGCTCCATGTGTAGAGGTCACCCCAAAGCCATCTGAACCAGGTTTTACATGGGTCTTTTCCAATGACACATAGTAACATCGCATGTGTAATTGTTTCATACAAAGTTCCAAATGTATTTGGAAATAAAGTGTGTCATAAGCGAATACAACAAAAACATTTCAAAATCGAATCATCAATGCACCCTCAAGGAAATCAGTATTCGCTCGGTTATACCTGACCCAAGCTTATCATTTCACTCAAATATTAAAACTCATCATACCACATGTCACATCAAACTTATCAAAGTCCGGGTAAACATTGGATTGATCTCACCAAAAATCACTAGGAATGCATGTGTTACATGACCTGACGAACTGGTCTAGCTCGACGACTGGGTCTTGTTGCGCCAACGTGTGACCAGGCTGGAGCACGTTCGAAGTAGTTTTAGATTAAGATAACTTGCATCAGCATAATCAAGAATAGGGAGAAGTAGGGATTGAGCCCACATAATTTTGGTAGAAATAGGTAGAAAGTACCGCAGTCGTCGTAACGACCTCAAAGCTGCAAAAGTTTTTTTACTAACCTCTTGCAGTTGGCAAGTCCATGATAATGTTCTATCGAAATACACACGCAGATTTTTAACATTTAAGCTGTAGGATATTCTGACACCATCAAATGTAATGGCTGATAAGTTAAACCAGTCAACTCTCGAGATCAAGTTTGGTGAGCCAATGATAATAGTATGACATTTATTTGGATTGACTTTTATACCGTAAGAATTGCTCCAGTTTAAAATCCTTGACTAGTCATCGTTAATTCGAGCAATCGCAGATGGTAGGTCATCGAGAGTTCACCGTGTTTATATTTGTACATTATCTGCATACATGTGATAGAGAGAAGCGATATTGTGAGTGATCGTATTGATGAAAATTGAAAATAAAAGTGGTGATAACACGCCTCCTTGTGGGACCCCTGTATAAACGTTACGCTAAGTGGAGAAAGAACTATCCTCTTTAATGCGATGTCAGCATCTATGCAGGTAATTTTGAAACCAACCAATTACTGATGGAGATATGTTAATGGACTGTAGCAACCTCAGTAATATGTCAAAGTCAACGTTGTTAAAAGCGTTGCTAAAATCTAGCAGGGTCAATACTGTAAGCTGCTTACTGTCCATACCCAGACGTATATCATCGGTAATCTTTATTAATGCAGTAGTCGTACTATGACCACTACGGAAACCGGACTGGAAAGGATCAAGAAGGTTGTTTTTATTAAGGAAAGTATTCAATTGTTGGTAAACCAACTTTTCTAATGCTTTGGATAGGAAGGGTAGGATAGAGATTGGGCGATAATCGGAGTATGATGCTGGGTTGGACTTTTTCGGAAGAGGGACAATTTCAGCATCTTTCCAGGATGTGGGATAATCACCTGAGGAAATAGAATAATTGAAAATGTGGGTGATGATAGGAGTGATTATTTCAAGGATAGGTATGATCATATTACGACTAATACAGTCGCTACCGATGGCATTAGAGGCTATTGACAGTATCGTCCTTTTAACATCACATTCAGAAAATTGATTAAAACTGAACGGAGGAAAATTAGAAGTTGGAAAAGACATAATGGAATTTAAAGTTTTAGCTTTTTCAACTCCATCGAAAGAGTTGCCTGAAGAAGAGAAATGAGCATTTAAGCTCTCGATGTCAACGTTATTTAAGGATAGTTTTTTCGAGGTTTTTCCAACTCCTAGTGTTTCAAGAAACTTCCATGTACGGGCAGTGTCGCCGTTTTCGACAGATTTATGAATGTGGCGTCGTTGTGCGTCCCTACACAATGTATTGCAGCGATTTCTAATTTTTTTGTACTTACGGGCATTCGTTTCGGAACTATCAGATTTATAAAGCGATTTGGCGTAGCATTTTTTGGCGATTAACTTTTTTAAAGTGTCAGTTAGCCACGGTGCAGGTAAATGTTTCATTTTTACTGGTTTGACTGGTGCATGGATATCATATAATTGCGTTATAAGGTTGTTAAAGGTTTTAATTTTTAAGTCTATATTTTCTGCATCTGTAACAGCACTCCAGTCAATTTGACTCGCATCGTCACAAAGACGGGTAACATCCATTCCACCAAAATTACGTTGGAGAAGTATTCGTGGTTTGGCTTTAGGAGGGCGTAGTTTATACGAAAGGTAGATTAAATCATGATGAGAGAAGGAGTCTGCGGAAAGCTGGCCAAATTTACAAACGAGATCAGGTGAGGACACTATAATAAGGTCTAAGAGAGATGGTGTACAGTTGGGTAGTTTATGTGTTGCAGAAAGAGGTAAAATGTGTAAATTGCAGGCTTCCGTTATTGATACCAGTTTATTAGAGCGACTGTCATTCTTAAGCAGGCATGTGTTAAAATCACCCATTATTATAGTCTGACTATATAACGGGGTTAGATTCTCTAATAAACTTTCAAATGAAGAGAAATAATTTATAAGGTGGGAGGGATTGTAAAAAACACCAAGCAAGATTTTGGTATGGGATAACACGACTTCCACAAGCAAATGCTCGGCCGCATCGGGGGGAGGGGGTTGAACCGACGAATTTAAAATTTTAAAAGAGATATAGGAGCGGAGATAAATCGCGACTCCGCCACCGCCCCTGCCGATGCGGTCGTTGCGGATGAGGTGAAACCCAGGTAGTGAATAAGACGCAGAGGGCAAACAAGGCTTAAGCCAAGATTCTGAAATTAAAATTGCATGGATGTTTTTTGATTCAAAAGATGCAAGCATGTCTGGGTAGTGAGCCGGAATACTTTGGGCGTTAATATGAACTACATTAAAGTTTTTTCCATAAGAGGAGAAATAAGAATTAAGAGTAACATTTAAAGGAGAAAAATTTGTACTGTGGTAACTCGCATTGCTACCTGAATCATCATTGGATGAAAAAGATAAAAGCTGATCGCTCTGTATACTGCTATTTGATATAGACATTTTAAAATAATATTATAAGATATATATAACTATAACAAATATATATTAATAGATGAAAATAGATGAAATATATATATTATAAAGTTACTAAAGTTTTTAAAACTGTGTTTCACAACCCGCCAGCTTCAAGGGACATAAAAATTACACAATGTATCTTAAGAATAATAGTTTACACACACAAAGAAATCCAAGTATCGCCTTTGTTAAAAAAATAAAGCAAAGAGTTATGATAGGTAAGGTTCATAGACAATACTTTCTTTCTGCAACTGAAATCCTGAATCAGTATATCGTTACGACTAAACTACCACGGAGGACTACAAAACGAAAAATATCTTCACGCCACGTCATAATTTATATTGAAATATTGATAATTGTGGTAGGTAATTTTGAGTTGCAAATTTTGTTTCAATTATACGTACTAAGAATTCGATATACCTACTTTATAGAATTATCTAAAAATCCGTAGGTGACACCGCGAAGCGCAACCAGCCGCAATGGCGTTGTTAAACACAAACAAATATAATCTCTCTTCGCTCATAGAAATAGACAGAAATTGATTTAACAAAAGTTATATTACAAAAATGCAAAAAAATTGCAGCATTTGATATTACAAAAATGCAAAAAAAATCTGCACTTCTTTTTCACATTACTGATATATTCTTACGCGTTTTGGTACATCCTTTGATAGCTGAAAATACCCTGTACCTACATACATGTTCACTATTGTTTCGGAATTTCTACTTGGGTCATTGTTCTGAGAAGAAAAACTATCAAATAAGTAAGCTCATGTGACGCGGGTGCCCGTGACACGGCACGCGCGATAGAACAAATGGTATTGGCTGAATTTATCTTGGCAGCCATATTTCTTGGGGACACGGAGGGAAAACCCATCGGAATTTGTTATTGATTAAACTTTACTTGTATCGATATACCTTATGATACCTTGTTTTATAACAATGTAATAAACGTTCCACTTCCACAGTTACATGAATGAGTCTTTTGCTCCAAGGATTTAGAGTTTAGATTATTTGATTTAGAGTTGAGTTTAGATTACGTCATACTCATGCCGAATTCCACATTTCTAGTATTAAGGACCTCGGAGCAAAGCCGCGACCAGACAGACAGACAGACAGACGGACATGGCGAAACTATAAGGGTTCCGTTTTGACTACGGAACCCTAAAAATGTGCATAGCTGTCGTAGTTACTATATTATAAACCTTAAAGAAATTCTTTTTAAAGTCAACAAACATTCCAAGCAATAAAAATACCTACGTACCTATATTAAACTTGTGCATAAAAGCGTCATTATAAATTTTTAATCATCTACAAAGTTATCACACGTTTTAGTTTTATTTGTTTTTGTTAAATGCAATGATGAAAATTGTAAAATTATCGTTAAAGGTTTTACAAAATTTAAATATCATAATTAGTACTGAAAATAAAAGCTTTTATTACATTATTAATGTCGAAGCGTCGAATAATTAATATATTTAGTAATATTTTGAACGCTAATTATACTAATACTTCAACAAACATTTCGAGTGCACATTCTTGTTGAAAATAAATTGAAACGTTTACATAATTCAATTTATTTGTTTTTATTTATTATTGCATATATATTGTTGGATATATAGTAAGTTTATTATTGAAATTTTAATACAAATCTATATAATATGCACTATACATATATCGTAAATTTTTCATCACTTGTTCTTTTTGTGTGTTATTCTAATAAATTGTTATTTAAGGAATCTAAAATTTTAATTTCGAGGAGCTTGACCCCGAACAAAAATTGCTATTTTGTTGATGTAAACCCTAAGAACATAAAAAGTTTTCGAAAGAAGTAAACACTTCTAAATGATCTACTTATTTATATGGAAATAGTACCGCTGGTACATAACAGAATACATACATAATACATATGAATATATATTATAGCATTCATATAATAAAAAAAGACCATTCATAGTTAGTGCATAATAGTTCGAAATGTGCTGGTTGAAGCAAATATTAAAAAATGTATATTAATATCTGATTGAAATAAAATTTCTATCTTAATTAATATTTATAGTAAATGAGTTTTATTGTATAATATGATAGGTAATGATCCATGTAAAACTCCATTTAATCATCGGCTAGATAATGTTGGAATAATATTTTTATTTACACCATCGTAATTAATATTTTATATTATAAAGAATTTATAATTGAAACCCACAGTTAATTAAAGGCAAAAATTTATAGCAATTAAGATACTTTAATTAAAATAGTTTTCATATACGAGCATAGAATTTTCAGAGCTATTTCACTCATAAGCTACCTCTAAAAGATTTATAATTATACTGTACTTATAAAATACGTATAAAACTTCAGAACCACATTACGTTAATAAATAAAATAGAGGCTGTCAACTATTTGTTATAACAGTATGACGTATTCAAAAGCTATAACTAGTCAACTATAGATTGAATTGGCAAAATCAGTCAAAAGAACTATCGAATACAGCCAGCGCACTACTGACTGATTTTGCCACTTAAAAGTACTTTTGACCAGTTAGGTTAGGCTTTTGGAATGTAACACATATGCAATTGATATTTTCCGCCTATTCGATTGTGTCATACATTGCTACGAACGCATTACAAGACTTCACGCCAAAACAATTCAAAATGGTACTATTCAAAATGTTGATACAATGGATATTTTCGTGGACATCGGAAAAGGAATTACCTATTTCAATACATCGTTCAGGGCAGCGAAAGTTAAGCTTAATACGCTCTTCCTAAACTTTATCTAAACAAATGACTCACAGAAAACCGGCGTGAAATGACGCTTGCGTCGTGTTTCGCCGCGAGAGTAAGGGGACCGGAGGCCCAATTCCCCACCCCTTCCCCATTAATTCCCCATCCATTCCCCCTCCATACCCCCTAAAAAGCCAGCAACGCATTTTGTACCTCCTTTGGTGTTGCAAATGTCCATGAGCGACAGCATTCACTTACCATCAGGTGATCTGTTAGCTCGTTTGCCGCCCTATTCCATAAAAAAAAGATAATAAAGAATTATTTAATCTTAGATTTAGTTAGGTATACTTACGCGTATAATACGTGAATAAACATAACTATGTTTATTCCCGTATTATACGTGAAGCGAAAACTTCGTATACATTTCTACGAAAATTCGGCGGACGCATGAGTTTGAAATTTGGCATAGTTAAAGTTTATCTGGAGAAGGTTTCACAATGCTAATTTTCTGTTAACTTTGGATTAAATATACGTTATATGTTAATTCATATAAAATAACTATTACATCAATACCGACGTATAATATCAGTCATAATACTTTCAGTTGTCAAATTACAATAAAAAAGAAAATTTCTGTCTAGATAAAAAAAGATTTCAGGGTCGATTGTACCGACCACAGGACTTCCCCTAGTAATTTAGCGATGTATGTGCTAAGTTACGTTATATACCAGAGGTTATATTCGAAGTGGATTGCAGGAAAATTTTAAATTGAATTCGCTCAGTGCAGCCGTCGGTGAATTTTCATCAGTTGGTAATTATCACCTCTTTGCAGCCATTGTGCCACGGACTATTTAACGCTGCGGGCTGGCAGTTCGCCCTCGGCTCCGCTGCTGGCGTCCCTCTGTTCCGAACGGAGCGCGGTGCTCGAACATCCCGGGCCTAATCTATTGTTGGAATTTAAGTAAGCATTTGTAGTTTTGTGCTAATATGGTAGAAAAGAGCATAATATTTGTGTGAAATAAATTTCATAATCATGAGGTTTAAAAATTGTGGTGGAATTGTAAAGATATATTTATTATGTTAGATTATAAGTATAGACATTTTATGTATAAATGTGTAATATTTTGAAACAAATTTCATATTAACGCGAGCAAAGATATTGAAATAAAGAAAACTCTCGTATAACGCATTTTTGATTTCATTATTTTCGAAATCAATTCGAAAAATATGTTAGACAATTTTAGGTAGTTTTTTGATTGATTAATTGAAATTTAAACAAAGTTTCGTTTAAATTTTGTATCATTGACTTGCAGAACTCCAAAATGATTGAGTAGAATAATATTGTTCGAATACGTCCCAATAATTGAATCGGTTGTACGAAAATCGACGTATCCGAATAATTCATACATCTAATTTGGTTTACAGTTAACTCATAAAATATTCATGATTTCAGTAGCTTTGGTTGTAATTGGGTTATCAAAATTTTCATTCAATTTTATGAATAAAGTGCAGAAAATTACAAATCTTTTATTTTTTCAATTTATATTTAAATAGAGACCATCACTGGAGTAAATACCGAAAATTGTTTTTATATTCAACAAATAATGTTTGTATACGGAATATTCGGTCGCTTTTGAAATCCTTTAAAATTGTATTGTGTGAATAGTATTGGTCACGATCTCTTCTCGACTATGGTACGCTGACCCAATTTGTAGCTAAGCCACTTTCAACCAGAACTGCTTCTATTTATTGCATGACTGAAACTTTTTCGTTTTTCTCTTATTTAACTGTTTTAATTAAGTGCTGTTCTCGTTCAGACTAATGTTATTCAATTTAAGAGTGTTAGAGAAATGTACAGCATATTAATTAATTTACTGTACGTAATATAGCATTTTTAAAAGATTTTAACTATGATTATAAACAGCAACTTTCGTTTTAAAACTTAAATATGTATATAGGTTTAAAAATAGGTACGTAAATATTACAAATAACATAAAAAAACACAAAAGGAGCAGCAATTTATTTTATAGTGGAAATTAAAACTAAAATGTACGCGTTTTATATAGCTCTGGCCCGTTGGTACCGCCATACGATTACAACGGATTCATAGCGAAATTGGAATTTTTGGAGAAAATCGAGACAAGTGGACCACCGCCTACTGTCGTCGCCGCCTCTCCGCCTCTCGCTGCACTGACACATCTCACACATGGTATGAAATTCCTGAATTTTATTTATGTATATATACTATACGTACTACTTAAACTTTAAGATACAGCTTCTACGATGTATCATAGCTTATTCTAGAAGATTAATAGGTACATCTTGAAATATCAAAACTAAGGACATATTGTTTGCAAATGTATCACTGCAAATATTATAACCAAACAGGCATATTATTCTCTCCAAAGGTGAAAATACATTAGAAGTGGATCCAGTATCGAATGAGGTTTCGTCTAACAATGGGCATGTCGGCTGCGGTGCGACGGTGCGGGCGTACGGCGCGGGAGGCGTGCGCTCCGGGCATTTCGACACGAGGGCGTCTGCGTGGCGCGCCCAATGCGTTATACACCTGCTGGGCACGTCCACTGATGTTGTTCAAGTGTCGCTGTTCAATTATAATTTAAGGTACAAAGATGTTTCCGGATGCCTTTACGTAATTAAGCAAGTTGTTTAGATATTTGCTTCCAGTGTTGCGTTCGTTTATGTTACACAATCGGCAAACAAATATTGACACCGATTAAGTCATTTTTGGCTTTTTTGAGACTGCCACTTTCTAGAGTACAAAAATTAATAACTAAAAATACCAAACATTTCGTTTGATATTTTCGGTTGTTAATTTTAGGTTTAATCAATGACAACTGATATATTGAGTATTATGTATAATACACAATTTCATACTGGCGTTTAACAAAATTAGGCGGCTTTCCCGAAAGCTTGATATTTTTGACTTACCAGATAGTAGAACTGCAATGACAATTTTTCTATTATTAACAATATGTAATGTTTTAGGTTACAAAGTTGTAGATCTCATATTGAGATCTTAGAAGGACTTCATGAATTTGGTGGAAGAGGGGAGAGAGGCGATAGGTATGAACGAGGGGATAGGGCCATGTTACGAATATGTGGCCCATCTGTTAGAGAGGCAAGGGATCCTTCCGGGAGATTCCTTGTTCGACAAGCAGTTACTTCTAAGGGTTCAAATTTAACAATACTCGTCAGAAGAGCAACGTCCCAGAGTGTGGACGAAGAGGAATTTGTGGACGGGGCATTTGCATTTCACGACGGTAAGTAATACTAGCATAGTCTTCTTTTTTCTAGGGTAAAATAAACTTGTTTGTCCGAAATACTGAGTTATAAAGAGCGTCCACACGTTAGCACGGCTTTCGGTGATGATAAGCAACAGTTTTAAAGAAATAAACTCGCGTAATTTATTCACAAAAAAATGACGACGCACACTTCATTAAATTGCCCCAATCGTTAGTACTAACTGTAAGATTAGTAAAGTAAATAGGACTTATTTGTCTTTTTGCTACTCTATCTTCCTTTCTATAATTCTGCTTATCTTTAATAGAACAACATGAAGGAACAGTATCACCGGATGCAACTTGTGCGTCTACGCACTACGGATTGGCGTCACCCACGCACGGTGGAGTGTCGGCTCCGTCTCATCATCATATATTTTGGAACATCGAAGAACAACTCATGTGCACACACCGTTTCATACCAGCCTCCAATCAAAGTGTTACGATCGAGGTAATAATAATGATAGTATTTTTTTAAACAGTACTTAAAGTTTAGTGTCAAAAATTTACAAAATTTAATTAGCAGTTTCAATACATAAAACATTAATTGTTCAATTATTAGTTTTAACATATTGCTGGCAACAATTTGGAAACCATGTGTTCAATCAATATAGGTAACAAACCAACGAAGCAAACTATATATATTCAATTACATTGAATAACATGGAAATCCAGTTTGGTTAATTATGTACAGTATTTAATAATTATTGTATATTTCAAGTTCATTGTGATATCCAAATTATTATACACACCCCTCAGCCACATTTTAGTTCTACTCTATTTGTGAAGGTAACTTTGTATTTAATTAATATATTTTTGCAAAAAGAGAAATAAAAATTACAATATTTCTTTTCATGTTTAACCTCATACAATCCACGACAAGCTAACTCCAAGTTACTTTATTTGTTATTATTATGGTTATACGAACCAGGATATTTTGTGGTAACTGCTAGCAATTGTCCAAAGATACAAAGGCTAGAGCGCATGTGGAGCGCGGAGCCGACGGGTAGCGTGGCGACTGGAAATGGCGGCTGTCGCACTGCGTGCGGCGACGCTGGCTGCGAGTGCCGCGCCGCCACGCCGCTGCATTACCACGACCACATCGCTCTGGTAGCGGGAGACGGCACGCATCTGTCCTGCTTGTGCGGAGACTTCCAAGTAAGTAAAAGTGTATAGAGTAACAACCTGTTAATGTCTCGCTGCTGGGCAAATGCCTCCTCTCCTATTGTATCCCACGGTGACGGTGACGGATACCTCACGGCGTGTGGCCATGCCGGCTGCGAGTACCGCACCGCCACGCCAAGGCCACAACCACATTTCCTTGGTAGCGGCAGACGGCATACATCTGTCCTGTCCGTGTGGAGACCTGTGTACCTGGAGAGTACCTGGAAGGTAAGTAAAAATATATAGAGTAACAACCTGTTAATGTCCCACTGCAAGGCAAAGGCTTCTCCTATTATGAAAGGTTAAAAACTTAATTCACGTTGCTCGACTACGGGTTGGTTATACTCGTACATGTGTCAGCATTTCTCTCAACACGTGTGGCTTTCCTTGCGATGTTTTTCTTCACCGCCATTCTCTAGAAGTATTTAAACACTTAGGTACGTACACCTAAAGCTCAACGGCCATAAGATCAACGTGTTCTTACCAAGATACTTCGACTCTTCATCCAGAACTCTATGTAAATATTTAGTTAAAATATAAGCATAAGCTATTAATAACTCTAATTTTAAACAGGGTGATTTGTAGCGTCTGATAGCATAGTGACAGATAATGATCATTACTATCATCATTAATGATGCTTGCCACATGATACCCGTTGACATTATCTACGTGTCTATATATCTATCTATTGATCTAAGTCCAATCAGATAGTTTAGTGAAAGATGCCAATCAATTCAGTTTATTGGTAGAATAGTATCACTGACTTGATTTTATAAACACGTCCATGATAAGCTGAGATTAATAGTTATCATCATTAATATGCTATCCATGCTGCTATGCTCCATATTATGCCATAGAAATCTGAGTAAATACAATTACTAATCAATTTATTTTACGTTAAATGAAATTATTCCCATTTCATTTCATTGTCGATGTCGTAGTCACTCAACCGTCTACTATTTTAGCTTTGATTGAAAATTCACCGTCTGATATTTTAATGACACGGTTCAGTTACTCCATGAATCCTTTTAACTTACTATAAGAAAACATAGAACGAAATAATGGGAAAATCGAAAATATTATTCGGATTGAATGTCAAAGTAAAATGTATCATTTCAAATATTTAGACTATCCTAAAGTAATTTGTGCTTACAACCGCTTTGACCTTTGACCTTTCATTAAATTGGATCCTTGGTAGAAATATTAATCCCGGATGTTAAATATTATAATGACGAGTTTCATTTAAACTTTAATAATTGAGTAGATTAAGAGCGAGGGTTAGGTATACAGATCGATAGGTTGATAATATCTATAATCATTTTACGTTTAAATTTAGAAACATGTCTTTTACAGACTTACTACATTTCTATAAATTGCAGTTTTGTATTTACACGAAATAAATAGGTATACAAACTAAAATGTACTGTCTAAAGTAGTCAATATATTTCCAAGATATAAGGAACTTAATTTAAAAAAAAAGTGGCCTGCTCTCACTTCAGAAGAAAAGAAAATTCTATAACAAAATGAGGCGTCACGAACATTGACGATAATTGCTTGACACAAAAGAAAATCGAAGCAATCGCCAAGTAAATCATAGCACATTTTATATTATCAATAAATTATCAACAACATATAATATTCCTTTTTACATTCAGAAAATTGGATCTTTTCTTTATCTATAATCATTTTTGGAAACCCATTAAAGACTTAAGTACGATAATTGATAGGCATTCAAATATAATGAGGTTGTGTAATCATATATTTTTACCTTGAAATATATTTCATTTATCACTTCAGATTTAACGGTATAATGAACATTCATTATTCATTTTTTTAGGGTTCCTTAGTAAAAAACGGAACCCTTATAGTTTCGCCATGTCCGTCTGTCTGACTGTCTGCCTGTCTGTCTGTCTATCTGTCCGCGGCTTTGCTCCGATACCCTTAACACCAGAAAGCTGTAATTCGGCATGAGTATACATATGAATTACGCCGAGAAAGTCGTACAATAACATCTTAAAAATATTTTTTTTCAGGGTGTCTTCCCTATGTGTGTTATCTCATGTTGTGAGGTATCGTTGGATAGGTCTTTTTAATATTACCATAGATTACATTACAAACAGTTTATTGTCAAACTTTCCTGAGATCGGAAAAACGACATTAAAGATTACCCAATGTATTATTCTAAGATATTCTCTTTCATCTTTGCTGAATAATGCCTTAAATTCCGTCGTGACTGTAACAAATAAATTAATCGTGTTACGCGGGTCTTATGCTAACACGCCTACGGATGAACCAGCCTGCCCTGACTGGCGTCCGGGTTGCGGCGCGATCCGCATAATTAAGTAAGAGGGTTACCATTAAGTATGTAATAGCAATAAAGCGGGGAGCGACCATCCGACCGTGAGGGTCTTCAGTATAAAAGCAAATTTACCGCTAAATAATTTACCATGTTCTACATATTATGCATAATACGTACACCGACTAACACTTCAACGTAAACTTAGGGTGGCGGATTCAATGACTTTATGTCGGCCGTAAACAGTTTCGTACTTTAGGCACGCTCAAACGCGGCTCATTCACCCGTACAAAGTTCCTACGATTTCTTAGGCGCCAATCCCGAGACGTGTTTCTAAATTCGAACAACAATTAGCAGGTAACGAACTTTACCTGACCTAATTTGGAGGGAAAAATGAAACCATGATTTATGTTGCTACATAATAAATGCCGCTTACCAATATAGGCTCAAATTTTGGCGCATCGAGCAATTATATTAATAACAGAGAGTTAATAAATTACAAGCTCATATTCCAGCAAAGCTAAAGCAAATTGTAATCCTATTAGTACTCATATAAATCGTTTAAAAAAGATACCTGTTATAAGTATACCTATTAGCTGATTACGTTTATGCGGTCTAAAAAGAAGTGTATGATATATTGCAATACCGGAATAGAAAAATATTTCAGCGACATCGTATTACATTATTTACGTACTTATGAAACTC
The DNA here is from genome assembly GCA_018234505.1 of Junonia neildi neildi. Lineage (NCBI taxonomy): Eukaryota > Metazoa > Arthropoda > Insecta > Lepidoptera > Nymphalidae > Junonia > Junonia neildi. The sequence continues at coordinate 13,262 of DVVJ01000320.1, forward strand.
TTTCGCCTACTTGGCAACCAGAATACGTTCTTTGAATAACTAATTTAGCGGTACCCGTGTTACTATGCACAGGTCTTCGTAGACCCTTTCTGAATTAAGAAGAATGTTATATGATATTTTCTCATTTAAGTTGTAACAAAAATTTTTGTAGGTACCTACAAAATTACCCCATTCCAAAAGCTAATATTCTCGATTCCCCAAGGAAAAGGTTGGGGTCTGTCCCTTACTCTTTATTATAAGTATGCAAAAAACTTATTAAGTTATCGGAGCGCGTTATTGATTCCTCGGAAGGTCGGATTTAGGCTATGAATGTATTTAAGTAGTATAATTATGTTTATTTAGTCGTATTTTTATCCCTTTAGGCGGCGTGGCTGCCGGTGGTAGTTCGGAGCTGGACGAGTCTGCGGTTGGAGTATTCAGTGGCGCACTACACGTACGCTAGTCGAGGATTTGATTATGCAGCCGCGTATAGCTTTAACGACGACGCTATGTGCGGTCAACGCACGTATACAACACACTCCGGTGAGTTTATATTAATACACGCATAGTACTCAAACAAACTTCCGTTCATTGTGACCGTGTCGTTCCATCGAAAGCGGAATGTAGTCGGTGAATTATCGGAAATAAGTTTCGACGGCCGTGATCGCATAAAAGAAAAACAAACAGTTCAATTCGGAATTCGTCGCGCGCGGTGAACGTTTGTTAAAACGCTTCGGATATTGTTCTCGGTGGCGCGGGGCGTGTCCGAGAAAATTACGTGGCACCGACCTAGTTTCACGCCGCTTGGGGTAACGTTGAAATGAAAAAACCTTGAACGAGATCGTAATGTTCCAATTACACGCTGGTATTGCGGTAACTCGTTGTTTTTGGGTTTTACAGACGCTCATAAGCATTTAGAGTCAAGAGATGCACAGCTGAACATTTTGTAGCGCCGAGTTTAATATAAATTTTATCTTAACAGGCGAGATAACGTCGAAAAACGTGTCCGTCACCGGCAGCCTGAACGAGTTTTTCTATCAACAATGCACCTGGGTTCTGGACTCGAATGTTGAGCGTCAGTTGTACATCGATATATCTTCCGAGCAGGTATTGCAATCCGCTATTGAAATAAACATATACCACCTTAGAAATAGAAAACATAAGAAGAATAAACATAGATACAAAAACAAATGCAATAAATTCAATGTTTTTAATCTCTTGAAGGTTCTAAGAATAAATTGAAACTTTAAAAAAAAAATTAAAATTGTATGTATCCCGTAGGATAAGTCGTGCAGTTCGTGGAACATCACGCTGCACGAGTGGTCGGGGCCGCGCGCGCACGGCGACGGGCTCGCCGCGTCCGCCGGGGACCTGCTCTACACGTTCTGCGCGAGGCACAAGAACCATACCTACATCCTGCCGTGGCGACTCAACACTGTTGTTATTAGGTAACTATTGTGGATTGAAATTGTTCATTTTATTTGGATGCTTATAAGCTAGGACCTGCTCTACACGTTCTGCGCGAGGCACAAGAACCACACCTACATCCTGCCGTGGCGTCTCAAATTTTCAATACTGTTGTTATTAGGTAACTATTGTGGGTTTATGTTGTTAATTTGTATTAGATGTAAGTAGTAGTAGAAGTAAGTAGATGCCGTTTATTGCTGTAGGTAAGAAGAGGGTTTTGCTTTTCCTCGAGAACAGCTCATCCTACTATTTCTTTTTCATTGGGTTTTCTAAATTTATGTTCGCAAAAATTCATGGTAATCGATTTAGTAGTTGCGTCGCAAAAGCGGACTACACAACTTAGTTTCGTATTTAGGTATATTATTAGTAAAATATTATTTAAAATAAACAATATGTGTGACAAACAACAATATGTGGATTATTTTTTATTATTGTAGAATCTGGCTGTAGTCCATCTCACTACGGCTCGTACATCGGCCAAGTTACTTACGCTGAGTAAAAGAACCGGAAGTTTAATCCTCCATTCCAAATCTTCATCCCAAACCATCCCAAATCTTATTTGTGGATTCCCTTATACTGTAAATATTCATGGCGACAGTAATAATTTAACATCCGATGATCGGGCCACTTGTTTGCCGTTATTTTATGTTGTATAAAAATAAAATTAATCTATATTTCATGTGGCTAACGAACTACGGATGAGTTTGAAAAAATATGTAAATCGAAAATGTGTTAGCAACGACAATGACATTTTAAAAATATATATTTATTATAAAACTTACGCTTGATCTTTTAGCTCAATCGAAATAACATTAACTTCGCCCATTATTAGGTACAAAGTCTTATAGAAAACAAATTCTAAACTCACCCCTCACTTTAATGAACCTAAGTCTATAAAAAAAAATACTTCGTATAATTTTCGTCAATACATAACGCTTCACCGATCCGCTTTCGCTAGTATTTCATTAGTTCAAGAGAGAATTTTTGTAAGAGCTTTTAGCGAGCTCGCATTTTCGAGAGGAAGGCAAACACTGTTTGTATCACTTATTCGGTAAATTATTTATGAATGGCCCTTAGCCCTGATACGCCACCCGCTCGTACTAAATCCGTAAAAGCGCATACTTTTGTAGAGGTAAGCGTATTCTCATTACAAAAGATCTCTCTTTGTACATATTAGATAGACGTCGGCAATGAGGCGAATTTTTAAGATATATTTCTCTCTGAAATCCAGAATAATGATTTGTGAAAACGTTTTTATTCATCAAAGACATAGAATTTCCATATAATTTTTTAAATAGTACGGTAAAGAAATTTTTGCTTTTTTTGTCTCTAAACGTAGTATCTTTAATATCTAGATATGGTAGTTATTGAAACTAATAGGTCGTCACATAAGTTCGTTCGTATTTTGGCGCGCGGATATTGACGCCTATTTGAGAGGAAATATTTAAG
>DVVJ01000321.1:0-16150 GCA_018234505.1 Junonia neildi neildi
CTCACTTACGCATGGCCTGTTTTTATTATTTATAGGTACTCTTTAAGGATATGTTCTATAATAACAGATTTTGTAGACATTCCCATCGGATATAATGCATTTAAAAAATATAGCTCTTTAAATGTCAACCATTCCCTAAAACTCTCCGAATGTTTCGGTCACACGTATTTAAATTTAGAGGGTTGACCAATGGTCATAAACGTTTTAAAACCCTTTGTAAATTCTAGTTAAGATGGCACATCAAATGACATTACGAGTGTACGCGTGTTCAAATATGCGCCCGAGATGTCCCTAAATAAACAACCTGCCCACGCCTTCTTAACGCCTTACAGAATAGATGATAACCTGTCCTGACAAATCTGTAAGAATACGACCGAGTAAAAGATTAACTCGACTGATACAGGGCGGTAAGTGGCAATAAATTTCAAACCAGTTCTAGAGATATAATAAAATATGTGTCTAACAGCAGTGTCTAATCAAGATTTGCAGAATTGGTAGAAATCCTCTGAAATAAATAAGACTTCTGTTTGTCGCAAGGTAAAGTATTTACAACGTAATGATTGCGTGGGATAAAATGTGCATTTATATCATACTTTAGTGATTGCAAAAGTTACGAACGTTTACGAAAAACAGTATAAGTTTTTTTATTCTTATGATAGATTTTCAAAAGAACTTTATAATTATCATCTCAACAATCATCATTCATGCAAAACAAGAACTATAATACGTAGGAGTATTTACAGACTCGTATGACATAAAAACTTATATTAAACTGGAAAAAAATCCGTTTTCGCAACAAAAATACAAACTATATTCATCACAGCATGCACATAAAGGCTTTCTGTCAGAAACTTAAATAAAAACTAAATGTGTGTCAATATCATGAAATGAAATAAACTTCACTGTACAGTTAAAAAACAACCTTAGCAAATATAAAGTTGAGAAATAAAACAACAAAATTTGTAGATACAGAAGGAGAATAATCAAGGAGATACAAGAAAATTAACGGCTATAAACTACAAACCTGGAATGCAATAGCTGCATCTTTTAGGAGTCTGCACAGTAGCTACACAATTTCTCGTTGCAAAAGCGTTTTGAGTCGCGAATCTTAAAAGCGATGGAAAATTTAAAGAGTTTGTAAAGAAAATTAACGGGAATGGTGCAGACTGAAAGCGCTACTGCCAAAGTCGTTGCATTTCGTAACTTTGTTACGTACACTGAGTTACCTCGTTAACGCGTTGAAAAAATTACAGGAGCAAAATCAGAATTAATCTGTGATTATTTTTTTCACGCTAAGGAAAAGGTATTTTCTGTACTAATGAGCTTAACGCTTGATATTCTCTTCGCAGCCGTGAAAGTTTATTAATTTTATACTTTTCCTGGTAATTCTGATTTTTATTAAAATATGTATGTATATACGGATTATAGTCGAGGATGTCTGGATTCTTATGACAAATACCCCGTGACGTATTTGTTAGTGCTTGTTTATGCACAAGAACCAGATCCCATTAATCTGGTTTTAAAATATGAAATGAATACTGTCCACTTTTTTATTTCCTTCTACATTTTGAACCCTAAGTATTAAAACCGTCGTTTTAAAATAGATTCTCGACAGTCGCCTGCCACGACACACGTTTCAGATAAATTTGCTTCATTTTTCTTTCACTCACGACCCGTCGCCGTATAAACGTTCCTAGAATCTTTTTTTGTACGCGCAACCGCGAGAATTACAACATTAATCAACCGAAATGAACCCTTTAGCGAAACGTCAAAAGGCTTATTCGTATCTTAGAGGTAACGAGCTGCGCTTACTCGCAATGAAAACAAAAGAATGTTAACTTACTATCCACCCATCGGCGCGTGTTTCGCAGTTCAGACAAACGCACGCAATCCGACCGCTTTCTCTCAGATAAGGCGGCCGGCATTAATTTAAGCCCGGAGATTGTTAAATTGAATGTAAGTGTATTTAATCATTCTTTGTCCCATTGTGTTTTTGTTGTTTTTATCTGAAATTTATTAAGTAGCTAAGCGCGTTCACGTTACGACATAAATAACTCCGAGCGAGCTTCGTTATAAAAATGTTTATGATCGAATCGACCGGGTAAATAGAATAGGTGGGCCTTTCACTTAGGGCTAACCGATTGTGAGAGGGATTTGAATTCCGCAGGGTGAATGGCGCTCAGGTGAATAAGGCAGTCGGGGTCCGTTCGTTCCGATTTAGATTCGTCCGACCGTCCAAGCAAACATTTCCACTTGATTAGAGGACCACAGTTGCCCGGGACACCTGTGTCTCAGAGTTGACTTTTCTACGCTTTGTTTAGGAATTCGGATGAGTCCCGACAAAGTTTTATCGTTCAGTTCCGATGCGGGCGCTATACGACTTTTGTACGACGTAAACGCAATTGTAGTTTGATAGGAGAACTTTGTTTCAAGTTCGGCTCAGAGTGTAATTTTGTATTCGGATGTAACATTGTTTATTTGTGTTAAATTATTGTGGAAATGTGTAAGGATCTTATACATTTTATATCTTGTAAATATTAAAAAGTAAAAGGAAACACGAATTACATAGGTCCATAAAGAAATACTGCTTGTTTATGGAGGTCTGTTTTATGAAGCCTTAAACGCGAGAAACCTTTATCGATTCATTATGATGGTTGTAATAGTGCCTCAAATAGGTAATAAACGTGATAGGCCATTAACATCTCGAAGGTGAACTTTAGCAAAAAAAGTTACTTTTTATAAAAGTAGTTTATTTGTCACAATATTGTACTAATAATATTTTTTACGTTATAAATTTATTTTTATAATTATTATTTTTATTGTTTCAGACGCACATACCTTAAAGGTCTGACTACGAAGGCACATGACTCCAAGAAACCAAACTTTATAACGTCAAGCCACTGCCTATACTTAGGTGAGTATTATTGTTAAATGTAATATAAAAAAGTCAAGTAGTAAATAAAAAAAATAATAAGAAAACGAGATAATTATATTTCTGGTTCCATCCGAGTTACAAAGAAGTAAATAAGCTAAAAATATATAAAAAACGTTATAATACAATATTACGTTTTGGAATATTTCGTCTTATACATTTAATTAATTTTATTATATGAAGTGAAAAATTAAGAGCATTTAATATTCCTTCTGTAGTTACTGAAAGTGTTGTCTAAATTTTTATGATATTAACGGAGTAATATCTTTTTATGAAGTAGTAAATGGAAAATAATTTAATTTGACTGTTAAAATTAATATTACATTTTATTTTAAGCACAGCAATAACGTTTTATAGAGTCGAATGAATATCTAAAATTTGTAATAAGTTTAAAAATTACACTGGATTAATTTCTCGTAGAATAAATATATTTTTTAATACCAGCTTTAAATAAACATCAATCTTGTGAGCGTACGAGGTACCCCTTGCAGTTTTTCAATATAGAAACACCTGAGAGCCATTTGTGCGGTGTTTCCTCTAAGCTTCGAGCTTTGTAAATGTTGAACCATTTGTTGCTAGATTGAAAAACTGTTTCATACAACTGCAACAGTTTGGTTCCGCTGTTCGTATTTATATCCAGTTTTACTAGTCTTTTCACTGAACCCATTGAAAGCTATACGTTGTAACGGAATTGTTTGCGCTAAAATTTATTAAAAATGTATTCTACGAGACAGGGGGATTACAATGTTGTCTTATTTAAAAATGGTTCAAAATGTGAGTCATACTTTGTGACATGACTAATTCGATTGTTTCACGACAAAGACGTGTATGTACCTAGTTATTGTATTCTTTTGTAACTTTAATATGAGGATTTGAACTTATGCGAAAATCTATTTTAAACAAACGTCTATATACATCTATGTATGATTTGAATGAACTTTGGTATCGATAAATCATTTAAAAATATGCTTCTCCGACAAATAACCTTTTAAAGGGGTTGCCGGGATCAATTCAACTTTACACGCTTATACGTCATGTGATAGATGTCCACAAACAAAATATGACCAATCATTATTCAATGACACTCCCTTTGGACGTACACGGTCATGTATTCGAATGATCCGTATTTTCAAATATATCATAAAACTTAGAACAGAAAATTTGTAGAGATGACATGGATACGGTTTATCACATGACTATATTAAATGTTTCATTCTGAGAATTTAAACAAAAAAGTTTTTCAACCGAAAACCGTTCATTATTTGATATTATAAACTGAAATATAAATATTGTAATAATAAAATTATACCAAATAAATGTTAGCAAAATTAACAATTTGTTTTGAATAACAAAAAATGCCACCGATTAGAAAAAACACCTAAAAGGATCTAGCGAAACAGCGCAGCGGGGTTATTATTAACCTTTTTATTAAAATCGTTATTCATCAAAATTGACGGTTGGTAATTTATGATTGAATTAAAACCCCGAGGCGATCGATTTAAATCCAAATTGCGCTACCATATTAAAGACAATTATTTCATAATAGCTTTGTATCGGAATTCTTCCTAATAATATTTTTTTGATTTATTATAAAAACTTTGAAACAAATTGCAGAAGTCAAATTTCTTATTATGTACTTATTTTACTTAAATTTTTTGTACAACGGCATTTTGATTAAAAACTTGATGATGTGAAAAAAGTTACGCGTAACTGAAACTAGTTATGGAACGTTTTTTTTTATATACGAGTATAGGTATAATTTTTTGATGTCACTTCTAATACGCCCACTTTTCTGATTTTCCAATATGTCAATTCCACGATCGAGTGCGTTCAAATGACCACGCGGGGTGAGTGACGGGATATACGCCGGCCTGGACCAAGCTTGCCATAAATTCAACTTTTATTGTTCGATTGTTTAGCCCACGTCGAAACCCCTCGATATTTATTACACGAACAACCATTTAAAACTATAATTTAAAACATTCGTTTCCGGAACCATCGTTATATTTCCTTCATCATCGATATGTAAATAGAAACGTCAAACATAAAGGTGCTATTCGTAATGAATGTACTTAAAATTTTTAAACCAGTGTAAAATTGAACTAATAATCTATTCCAACGGGACTAAATGGAATCGACAGTAAATTAGCTAATATTACAAATTTATATATCACATGCTTTCCAATCAGATCCATTATCACAGAGAGTTAAATTGGTCTTTGTTACTTAGCAATTTCCCTGATTAAGGGCATCGGTACCTATGTGCGGTGGCGACAGCGTGGCAAATAGGTCGATTGAGTTTCATGAATATTTATGCGCTAAGCTAACTTAATATTTGGATACGGTATTTCGTAATACAATATTATTCGGGAACTGCGAATATTAGATATAGTACAAAGTTATAATTAGACACTACCTAATATTACTTATACATATTAGGTATAACTGGTACATTATCCATATGTATTCATAAAATTATTTGATACATTTTGGGTGTAATTTATATTTAATTAAATAAATGTTATCAATTATTATCGTTGCCAACATATTACGCACCATGCACTTACAAATGAAATCTAGCAATTAATATTTAAAATAATATTCAATTAATCCACTTGAAAAACAATCATTCACTTATTCACGTATCAATTACGACTTCAATATTTTATCGTCATACCCGAAATAAATGATTGCGGTACAAAATTAAATCTCTCTTTTAATATGCAAAATACTGACAATTTCAATATAATATTGTTATGTGGCATTCACTGTTAAACACGCTGATGAGCGTTCGAATCAAACGGAATACAGAATGATAAAATATTAGGTCATATTTGCAGCATTTACCATAATTGCCGAGGGAATTATTTACCGCTCTGTTCCTATGATCCTTGAGACAATGCCGGCCACTTGCTTCGTTGTCTCGGGCTGACATTGATGGCCATGCGGGCACTAAATTGGGGCTCCGATCGCCAGACATTATGTCCCTGCATCGACATGCTTTTGTCGAAGATTCAAAGGTTGTTGTCGGAAAGTGGGTCAACTGAGATTTCGGAATAGGATTTCAGGCAGATGTAGGTACTATTAGCTCGTTCACCTATTAGATTCATATCTTACAAAAAATAAAGAAAGTTTGGAAACAAATGAATTGCAGTGCACAATAGCATTGGTATTTAGTAGTATTTTTAAGAATAATTTTCTATATTCTATTATTGCTCAAGCATGCTATCATCTGAATGAAGAAAAGTAAAAGTGCTTCGTAAAAAATTTAACAAGATCGTCATCATCTCAAATGTTTTCGAAACGAAACAAAAGAACCAAATATTGTCAGAGCGGAACATTTTACAAACGGGCCGTCAAAACGAATGGTGGAAACGGTGGTAAAAAATTCAAGAGAATATAAACAAAGGCTTGTTTGGTTGTAGCTGGGAGGTGAGCCTCATTTCGGCAGGCGGATAAGCGCTGGCGTAATCTGTGCTTGGGCTCGTGTAAATGCAAATTGTCCCATGAAGCCATCGCCCGGCCCCTCCCCCCTTTCAAACCCTCCTTTACCCTTAATGAAGAGCTCCGGAGCTCTTCGGACCTCGAAGCTAGCGTTCGTCATCTCAACGCTTCACCGTACGAAATTAGAGTCGCACCTAAATTACACTATCAATGTATCGAAGTACTAATTTTGTTCGTATGTAATCAAAGTTTCTAATTAATAGGTTGGTTAACGACGACACGTTACAAAGGACACCTTTGTATTATATCTAGTGTTAATCCATCGCTTTCATTATATAACTTTAGATTGAGAATTGAATTAATCGCTTACGTTAAGGTTTAATGTTATAGTATAAAACAAAAATAAAATGTTATGTTTTTACTTAAATATAGTCAATAGTCAAACATTATTTAAATATTTTCAAATAATAAAATTTTATATTACCAATATTTATTTTTAAAAATTTAGCCACTAATGTTTTGTGTATATTAGTATAGTATTCGCTACTTAAAACAAACCCAAAACATCTTAAGGAGAATGCTAAAACTTATCTAGTAAGTACGTAATAAAATTTTATCATATTTCATGAAATTGTTATTCTTTTACTTACGATAATTGAGTAAAAATAAAGAAACAATTAAATGTCTAATTAAGATCTGCTTACATTTTCAGGAAAAAAATTAATAAAATAATAATTTGAGGACGTACTATTTGTCAAGGGCGTTGCGTTCGGTGCCCCACTTGCCCAATTTAAAACCAGCCGCAAGCTTCTCATTAACGATTCGCGTCCAATAAATGTTTTATGAACAAAGAGCTTCCCCTTTAGCGGTTGTAGGTGAAACAATACGTACGCCGCGTGGGGACTCCGTGTTGAATTACAAATACGCTGACTTGACGTGAATTCGAATGAGTTGGACTATTTGTACCTCGGTCTCGCACGGGATATAGTTTCTTTGTTATATTGTTATATCTTACAGTAAGTGCGGACAAGTTGCGAACAATTTGTAAGTACTGTAACCAAACTAACGTACAGTCAAATTGCTGTGTGTAGCTTAATAGTAACCTTAATAAAGATGACTTATATGTATAGCGAAAGAATGACTACGTTATTACAGCAATATCTGTGTGAAACCGCGAAGTGAAATAAGTTTGTTCAGTTTAATAAAAGTTAGACGTGACTAATATACTTGTACACGGTTTATTGAACATTTCGACGTCGCTGGGTTTGTAAAGGAATTGTACGAAAATATCCGTACAAAATAATAATTTTATGAAACACACGTTTATACTGAAAACGTTGAACGTCGATTCTACACGAGTGTTGTATAAAAATTCATTCATCTCTGCTTGAACAGATGCGCGGACAAATATAAAATATTCATAGGGATTGAATTGGAAAAATTCTTCTTTTAGGTTGTTGATTAATAAATAACTATTCCGCAAAACGGTACGGTGAAATATGTGCTGTTCTATTTCCAAAAAATAAATCGTCTTGCTTTTTTTGAATACGTTACAAGTTCAATCACAAGTTGATCAATTATTAGGCATCATCGGTTTTTATAGCACGTTTTATATAGGCTCGAATCAGTGTAGATCGTGACGAATGTTATAATTGTTGTATTGGTTCACGAGAAAAATAATTATAGAACTTTGAAATGTTATATTCACGGGCGGTCAAGCGAAACGGTGGGAACGTTTTAAATTTGGCTTAATCTACATTTGATCCGAACGGAACTCTTAGTGGTTTTTTAGACCACAATGTTGATACTATTTTATTTTATTCGTTCTCGAACGTGCTATATTTCACGCTTTGTCATTCAGTGTAATATTCGACTAGTAGATATAAATTTGAGTTACATTACCTTCAAAAATGTACTTTTAGATACCTACAACTAAATTTATTAAGAGTTACTTAATGTAAAAGAGACGCATCTAAATGCCGACCCTTTTAAAGATTATTAGAAACCGTTTACACACGTGTGTTGATCCAAAAAAAAGTATTTTTATTTACTTTTAATACGCGGTTTCATGGTCCATATCCCAATATCGATTTGATATTTTTGAATATACCGCATCTGATATTCGATAGTGGTCCAATGGTTTAAGTATCAGCGTACAACGCACTGCATGTCTAGCCGCTATGTTAGGAAACCATTCAAGGGAAACTAAGCTGTAATGCGTTATAATAAACATCAAGGTTGCGTAATAAAATCGAAGTGTAATCGATACCTGTACAGTACATAGATCATCGGATAACAGAATACGGCCACTGTGGTAGACTTCAAATCTCGTGGGAGTCACTCCATAAACACCTATATAGATATGTTTTGACGTTTAGTGAGATTTCATGGGAACAAATTTTTAATTTCATCGTACAAAGTAGAACGATTTACGATGCTCTAATACCGATAGCAATTATATAGTAATGGAATGGATATCAATTTCAAATATTTTTATTTTGAGTTGATGACTTTTGTAGTAATAAGTTAAAGGATAGAATGCTGTGCGCCTTGCCTGTGCCGTTACTTTATGCTCATCTTAGGGTTTCAATTTGGTTGATAATGACTATGTTGACTTAATAACATACGTATACATATGTAATAAATTATTGCAACATATGAACGTACTCTAGTTTACGGCTGTTCGGTATAGTTTAGTCATCTTTTAGTGGCAGTCTTCGTCTAAGGCTGTTTATTTTTATAAGCAGTTATGTAAACAAATTTTAACTGTGTTCAGTAAATATAAGTAAGGATGTATTAAATTCTGATATAATCTACACGGGGAGTAGATTTAATTTATATGTAAAAAAGAGATCGCAGATTTTAATTTAAGCCAACGTATTCAATTTATTTAAGAGCTCGAGAGTGCAGTTTTTTAAGTAAAATATGTCGCCGTCGTGTGTTGCAGCAATTTAATGTTTTTGATGATTCAAATTTTGCATAAAAATATTTGCAGAATTAAAAAATAGCAGCTATAAAACAAACTCTTAAAATGAGAAAATAAATTAGAAATTTCAATTTTATTTTTTTTAAATTTTATTAAAATTATAATCTACTGCAGATTATAACTCATATGAAAGTTTAAGAAATTTAAGTATGTACCTACATATGTACGTTTTTAAAATGTGTATGCGTATTGCGTACTTATGTAATACTTAATAGCCTTCGTTTAGACTGTAAAGTCACTTAGAATCATTAAAATATATATAAACATATAAATATGACATTGTACTTAGGTAATTACTTAGTTTTGTTGTTGTTGAAACTGTTTTAAAAATCATCCTAACATTTATTATACTTAAATGTGAGTGAACAAAAGTTAGTAATTATATACATACATTGTATGCAATACGTGCAAAATACCTAACCTTTGGCGGATGCATCAATAATCTATCGAGATATCGGTCCAATGACCTCCGGAAGCGGCTGACAAGCGATAAGGCAGGTTCGGAGCGAGCCCATCTATCTTACGGTAACTTCATTCATGTTTTTACTAGCCGAGTGCAGGATGTGTAACCGCTATAGAATCTGAGACATGCAATTTTTTACGAGAAGTTCTTTATCAAGTTGCAAAAATATTTAGGTCCTTTTTGAACTGTATTTGTTGCTTTGATTGTTAATATCTCTTAAATATTTAATGTATTGATTAAGGATCAAATATTTATCGTCACTTTATTAGACTATTGTAATTAGAAACTTGTCTTAGATATGCAATGTTATGTTCAGTCAAATAAATCAGACCGGGACTTATAATGTAGTAATCAGTATGACAGAGTGATATTCAAACAAAATAGTATTGGTAATAAATATTAAAGATAAAAATTACTTCCAATTTTTATCTAAATGTTTTGCATAAAAGCTTTAACAATAAATAATATAACAAAAATATACCGCTCATTTAAAAAATATCTAAGAATCAATATTTGAGAAAACATTGCGTTTATATGTAGGGGAAATCAATTTTGGTAACAGCAACTGCAATCAGTGCCCAAAGACCAAATCGAATTAATCAACTCGCTATTGCCTTTGAGAGTCGTAAACTATTTCCAGTTGGGTATGCAAGGTGATAAATAAACACCTCCCGAACAGCTGAGCAACATACGAGTACATTTACAAAAGTTTTAAGCCCATACAATAAAGCGATATTTTGTAAAACATTATTTCACCATCATCATGGATAACACGTAACTCCATTCAATATGTAATTTTACGTAAAATAACTTCCGTACCTTACTGTGCATTCGATCGTAAATTTATTCTACTCGGCTCTTTACTTTATGTATCGTAAAACTGCAACGTAGACCCTCTAGCGACAAGCTGTACGGAATTCGAGTAATATCTTTATTACTGTATACGCGTACCGCTTATGAAATCTTGGGAACTGTAAAGCGTATTGTGCTCGTAGCATTGTATACGTAGTTATATCTGAACGTGAGGTGCTATGTAATCTGTAACGACGTAAGCACAGAATAAAAAGCGTTGTCTTATTCAATGCGAGGGTTGCGCTTTACCCGACTGAATGGTTAGTTGGAAATGAAATCCTGCCATTCATTCGCTCATTCATTCATAAAACGCATTACTGTCGCCGAGTGCCCTAACCCCGTCTCGGCTGCTGGAGAATCCCTCATACGTTGAAATAGGGAATGGGTAGTGAAACGTTGGATTTTGTTGCAGGCTACGCTTTCGGAGACGCGGGTAAGCTTAGCCGTATGGGTGTGCAGGCTGTATGCACCCGTCGGGTATCAAGCGTCTGGGTTTTGTATTCCCTTTTACAAAATATTCATGGAATATAAACGATTACTTCATTTAACTATTCAAATATTGTATTTCAAGTAGTAGTAAATTACTCAAGGATAGGTTAATTTATATACCGGTATTTACTATGAAGAATGTTTTGAGAATATTAACGCTTACCTACACATAAAATTCAAATACATTAACCGTTAAACTTGGTTCAAGAAACAAACTTTAACGGATTAGATTTATACAGCAAATAAAGATTTTTTATTAGTTTTCTGTTTCAACAAATTCAACATCTTTCTACGTGTACAATGGTTGTCTTAATTTGTTGGAAGTATTCTTACTAAGAAGAATCGTAATGTATCCTGCGACTAATTTCCCTGAAACCCACTCAATTTAATAACCCTAAAAGAGCCGCTAGATATCTCATACGGAATCCGAGGGATTTTCACCCTGGCTCGGTCGGCGTTCGCATCCAAGTGATGATAACGATCGAACGCCTCATGAGCTATTTTATTACTCTGCCTAAGCAACTTTGCAAAGATACGTAGCCGATAGGATTGACTAATTTTCCAGTATTTCCTCTGGAGCATCCACGAATCTTCATTAGGCTAAAGTCATTTGGAAGGCTTAGGGGTCGATCCACGCGATATTACCCGCGTAAGTACGTCATTTGCAGTTCTCGGAGTCGTCTCCATTAGAATACCGAGATTTCACTTCTTCCGCCTAATATTAAATTATGAAAATGTGACCGTAATTTTTATTTTTCTACTGAAATATTTTAACACTGAATTTGAAAAATTTAAAATAATATATAAACATTTTTCTTTTGAAATTATTTTTTTGGTAATTGTAAATTTTTAGATTATATCGATAGACTATAGAGTAAAAAAGGTAGGTATCCCATTAACTTATATGTTTCGCACACACGTTAGCACGAGAGAAAATTAATGCGGAATACGTGATATAAAGCCGGCTTTAACGAAGCATTCAACGTCTGAGTATTTTTTAATCGAGTTAAATGTATACAAGCTTGCTTTTAATCTGCGCCTTTTGCTTTGGCCCAAATTCGTTCATTGACTATTCATCCGTGGCCCGCATCCAATCGCGGCGGGTTGAACGTAATCCAAGCGATGAAAGTCAAAGCGAAAGCAAGTTGGTGTACGCTAAAAGCCCTTTGGCGAGTACAGTGAGTTGGTGCCGTGCATCAGCCTTCTAGCTCACGCCATTACAGGGCCAAGTGGCAAGTTTTGTGCTCGCCTCATGGACGATTCATCGACGGCTCTCGTTAGGGCTCACGCCTGAATGCCGCCTTAGCACTCCTCATTATTGCGTTTATAAAGGCGCCATAGAGAAACCTGATTCACTAAGATCCGCTCCGTTGCGGTGAAAGAGAAAATGGGATTGTGTAGACGTTTTGTTCGACTAAGTTGTTTTTTATCCTTTTAGATATAAGCTCGTGTTGTGGGTGGACTAGCAAGAAATATACTGTGCCAATGTCCTGTAATGTTACTGTAACATTGCGACGATTTCTCGTATAGTTTGAGTTGCATAAACTTTTTTATTATTTAGTATATATGTAATATACAATTAAATGTTTGTTATCTCTAAATTTATCGGGAAAACGCATTTCATTATACAATTTTCTTACAAATTAAATCGCTGGGGTTCTCTAATCTGGCATTGATTACAAAATCGATATCCATGGAGCGTAACTATTGGCAGGTGTTCTCCCTCGCTACATTAAAATTTGTTAGCCACCGCGAAATAGGGTGTGGACACTTTATCATCGTTTATTTAGATTAACTTTCATATCGCCTTAATTAAAACGACCCTAAAGACCGATTAGGTCACTAAAATAACGAAGGTATTTTGGTAATTGTCGAAATGTATTAGATCATTTTTCTACTTCGCGTAATTACGAGAGACAATTAAATATTGTATAGTTAAGAAAAATGTTAAATTATAACTATTTTACTTGTGGTATAAATATTTGATTTGAATACACGAACTAATTCAATTTTCCCATCTTCCTTAAAGATAAGTTTTGTCGTTTATTCACCGAACATTTAGTGTAAACTTGCAATAGCTATCCGAACATTGTCACTCAGTTTGGTTTTGTTTGCTGTCCGTCGGACTTCTTAGTAAGAGAAGTTTCCTCATTACGCCACTTAGATCCTGACACCACTCTGAATATTAGCAAGACCACACTAACATTCGTATATTACATTAGTTTGTGGATTTATGTACCTACTAGTAAAGTGAACTTGTAACATTTATAGGATATACAAAACATTTTGATTCATATTCATTATTTTATCCAATCATACATAGATAAACAAATAGATACGACAGGGTCGGTAATGAAAAACAAAATTATCATTCCACTTCAAGATGTCAAAAAGTGCACTGTTTCAAACCAACATATTTCAAAGTTTAGCGTGCAAATTTCTGTATAAAATTAGTAACTATTTTTAAAATGGCAACACACGGCTTAAGCAACTCATAAAAGCGAAGAGGGTTCGGATATTTCCCGGGAAGAGGAGCGGTTAACCGACTTTTACACTGCTTTTATTGTCTCCGTTCCCCTTGTAAACCCTCCTTTGTGTTAGTAATGTCTCAAGTTGTATTAACACCGTGATAACTTTAGTAAACGTTTCCAACGTCGGCACTGTTTATTACCTCCACAATTATACAGGAGTAAGTGGATAGTTTTGATAATTTCAATGGGCCGATGATGTAGACTGTAATTAATGGGAGTACCAAAACTGATATTGAATTTGCTTTGGGGACGAGGTGTTTAGTAAATTACGTGCGGCTCTATAGCAGTTAATGTTATTACGGACCGCTTTGGTGGTTTGTTTCACAATAGGCAAATACATTTTGTTCATAATTCACTTACGTCTATACAACTTTAATTGTATTCATTTAATTTTACGAATACGCTTTAAGATTTGTTGAATTGCTACCTACTCGTAAATTTAAAAGACTTCTTAAATTTATTATTCATTACTTATAAAACTCTAGATTAGGGACTTTGGAAATCTAATTCAATAAATGTTGCAAAAGAATTCGAAGTGAATTTGACTTATCAAAATCCCTCTTCTTAATGTCAAAAGCGTTATTCAACTTTCCAATAAGAAAACATTCAAATTCCATTAGAAGTGCGTTTAAGAAACGAAATCAAAACAAAGTTTCTCCACATTCGATTTTATCAAAGGGAAATTAAAACAGAGAGCCGGTGCTCATTTCACGGAACCGATTTCGCGAAAAAAAAAATTTCCAACGAATTTAGCGGTTTCGATCGATGACGTTCGTAATGGAAAAGTTCAATAGGTAACAACAAAGGCCGATACAAGTTAACGAAGCTCACGAAAGCGAAATTCACGATGGGAGCGAGCTCTGGCGGACAGGAAATTAAAAGACAAAAGAGTGCCGCTCAGAACAATGTAGACTCGGAAATGGAGGGCGTGCCGTTCCCTCCGCTTCTTTATCGGAGCCGCTTAGCCACGACCACCTTGGACCGAGTGTTAAATTATGACTGAAGAGTTTTTGAAGACTCAAACCGCCTTTTAGGGCATTGTGACATCAATTGACATTAAAATGTCACGGAGCGGTCATAATAAGTTTGTTGCGAGTATAATGTAGTACAATACAAATGTTTATTTACAATTTAATTTTTATGTAGTTTTACATTCCTTTCAAAATAAACTATACATAAACTTTATTCCCAAGGAAAATAGATGTTATGCCTTATTTAGTATAACCTCAATTACATTTTCACCATTACACGCGCTATATTGAACTTGCAGCCGCCTTCGTCCACGTGATTAAGTAATACCGTTCGAACATAACGGAATTAATCCGGTCTTATACGAGAATCTAATGTGTATCGAGTGTGCGTAGACGTATGGTTTCAGTAATTCAGGCGAGCTAGCGTAATCCATTCGTACAGGGTGATATCGGATTGCCAGGGGGACCCAACTTTTCATGTCTTCTCCGAGACATTATTGTCAACTTCTGTAATTGCATTTGGTTTTGTGCTTCTGACTTTTGTACGTCGATTATGATAAGTGAGTCGTTGATTCGAAATCTGACAAAGTCATAGAACGAGCGGCTGACTCTGTTTCCTAATTCAATTTACATTCGGAATCAAAAACTTTCCGTGACACTGTTTTGCATTATTAATACTTTGGCATAGCGTGATCTCCCGAGAGGCATACTAGAATCCATAAATTGAATTCCAACCTTCGCAATTAGTTATTCCCGCGCGTGAAAACTTTCGAGATCGTTCGCCTTCGTTAACAGATGTTACGGTGCTATTCATTATACATTCCATCGAATTGTAAAACCGAACATTTAATTTAAAGTACCAAACGCTCCTTTGTTAAACAATGAAGCACTTTGGAAGGTATTGTCAGGAATCACTTGGCTCGAGACGGATTAGCGAAACGGGCGGTAGTTTCCCATTAACAAAGACATTCGTCGTGCTACCGCGAGACGATAAATAAAGGCACGCAATATTTCCTGTAAATGGTGAGAGCGAGACTTGCCGAGGCATTAACACTAGCGCCATGTGCGCCTATTTTGGGGCCAGTGCAAGAAATTACTATTTTGCCTTAATATCGCCTTGACGATAGATATGCTTCAAGCAATATATGTATATAATCAATTTATCGTAAAAATACAACTTTGATTGTGTTAATATTTCATTTAGCAATTTACAAGTATTTATAAAAGGTTTATTTTAAAACGATGCATATGACTATTTAAGGTTTCAAGAGGTTTAATAATAGTTTTCTCAACCTTTTTACCCACGACGGAACGGAGCCGGTATATGCGTTTAGGGTGAGAGATGTTTGTGTGTTTGTGTGATTGTGTGTTTGTGTGTTTGTGTGTTTGTGTGTTTGTGTGTTTGTGTGTTAGTGTGTGCAAAGCAATGTTCCCTTCTATCATCTAAACTAACGATCCGATTTTGATGCGGTTTTAAATAAC
>DVVJ01000322.1:0-16135 GCA_018234505.1 Junonia neildi neildi
GCAGCAGCAGCATAGGGCATGTACGAACTGTGCGTTTAAAAGTACTCGTCCACAAAACCGACTATTTGTATCTGCAACGTTATAGATACAAGTATACCTACATTAAAGGAGCTATCGTTTAAACCTAATCTTTCAATATTTGTGATTTAGCGTGGTTTTACTCTTTAGGATTTATATAACAGTACAGTAACCGCCTGTACATATCCCACTGCTGGGCAAAGGCCTCTTTTATTATTAGGGAGAAGGTTATGGGGCTTAATCCACCACGCTGCTCCACTGCTAATTGGTGGATATACATGTGCCAGAATTTCTTGCAGCACATGCAGGTTTTCTCACCGCCGAGCTCGAGATGAAATGAAACACAAGTTTAACATTTGAAATTCCAACGGTGCTAGCCAGGGCTTGAACCGGTGACCTTTGGCTTAGATCGACATGCTCTCACTACTAGGCCATCTTGGCCTAGTAGTGAGCTTGGTTAGGACTTTTATCACGGATATTTTATATATTCTATCTGTTCTTTAGTGGCCAGAAGTGTGCGATTACTTCGAAGTCGTCAGTCTCCACTCAACGGCCAACCAGTACAGCGGTGCTTTGGTGCTCAGGAAGAACTTGGACTACAACGAGAAACAGTTCTATCAGTTCCAGATATATGCCACGGTTTGTTGCTTACATTTTACAGTTTTTTAACGTAGGTAAATAATGTTTCCTAAGAAGTTTAGAATACAATCTTGCCATAAATAATATTAATATTATAATTATTGTCTCATTCTTCTTGACATGTAATATGAAGTTATGGAATAGATGAATATAGACGGGGTCTTAAGCTTTTCATTAATTACTGTAAAAATGCATTTAAAAAAAAAAGAAAAATAATTCGCATATTTCATTTTAAACTTTATGATTTCACAATTGATAAACCTGAATTACTAACTTCGTTCTCAAACTGTGCCCAAAATGTCCACAACTCAAACTACTTTTTTTACACAATAATAATATTTCAGGACGGTAGCCTCAACTCAACAGCCCACGTGGAAGTCAAGGTGGTAGATGTTCAGAACAGTCCCCCAGTGTTCAGCGGGGCCCTAAGTGGAGCCCTAGCGGAAGATGCTCCCGTGGGAACCGTAGCCCTAGTCGTCAAAGCAAGAGATGCTGATAGAGCCCAACCAAGAGATGTGAAGTTGGAACTTATTACGAGTAAGTAACATTTGGTGCATAAGTCAAGGTGGTTGATCTTTAGAACAGTTCTATTGGAAGGTGCTCTGGTTTAAAAACAAGAAATTCAGGTTGAGTCAATCCAAGAGATCTTGAACTAGAACTTATTAGAAGTAAGTAAAAGATTGTGGTACATAAGTCATGGAGGTTCGGAATAAGGCATGTGTCTTTAATAGCGCTCTTAGTTTAGCTCCAGTCAAGAGATGCTGATATGATACAGCTAACGAGTAAATAAAAATTTAGGAAAATAAGTCAAATTTTTGAATTTACGACAGCTCCAGTGTTTAATGTCGTCGAAATTTAATCCGTATAAAGTTACTGAAGAAAATAGATGAAATTTGCTAATCCTCAAGAGCTTGTCTGCTGATCTGTTGTTCGTTATGTATACTTATTATATTAACAGTAAAATGTTTTACTTTCAGATCCTCTCGACTTTTTCTGGCTGGACAGTGTAACGGGTGAACTGAAAACAGCTAAACCTTTGGATAGAGAAGCACTGGCCGATCCTTCTTCTCCACTCAATCTCACAGTTAGGGTAAGTGTTATTTTATATAAATTCTCATTAGACAGTTCATTAGTCATCATTTAGTTACTCATTTCACGTACGTTGGCTGGCCAAAATACTTTAATTAAGTTATTATGATTTTCCTGTTTTGTTGTAGGACTCTTAGGAGGTTTGTTATGAATACTTATTATTTACTAATATATTTTCCTAATTTTATAACGGATTAAGATAAATTTCGAAAGTTCTGATAAAAACCCGTCTCAATAATATATATTTCAAATTGCAAAAACCCTTTCATTTTAATTTCATATCGAGGGTTGAAAGGCTATTTGGTGTAAGCGCCATTTTTTTGACATATATATTTTTATACATATTTGGATAGAGAACAATTTGATGATTCCAAATATATATAAAAATATATATGTTAAAAAAATGGCGCTTAGACCAAATAGCCTTTCAAACCTCGATATCATCTTTCATTTTAATTTCATATCATCATAATCCAATCTTTAACCTGTCTTTTTAATTACTATTCTTCTTCTTCCAGGCAAGTGAAATAGTAAACGGCGTGCCACTAGTCTCCAACCTGACATCATCCACCGCCACGGTGACCATCACCATAAAGGACGTGAATGATGAACCGCCCCGCTTCAATAAGAGAGAATACAGTGTAGGGCTACCAGAAAGTTTACCGCCTGGGACGCCATTGCCCAACTTGGACATGGTGGTCACTGATACTGATGTGGTAAGTGACTTACAAAAAATTTTCTGAAACTTTACTATTAATACTTTAAGTTTAAGGTAAATCATGGCATCTGACTTTAAGTGATAACCACTGTTGATGGACATTTGCAGTCTAAGACTGAGGTTAAGGAATTAGACTTTTTCGTTCTCTCATTCTCCACAAAAAGTACAGCTATATTAGCTACTTGTCGCCAATTTTATGTGAGAATGTAGTTCTGTATTGGTCGAGTCACAGTTTATTCATGCAATAGTCAGTAAACTCAATAAGAACACTCTGTCTCTCTTTCCAAAATATCAACCAACACTTCTCGATAGGAATGACCTTCTAATAGTGAGTAGTAAGTTCTAACAAGAGCCTATATGTATGTATAATATAATTTTATGTGATTGTTCCAGGGCCTGAACTCAGTATTTACTCTTCGCTTGTCAGATGAGATGGGTGCATTTGTGATAGAACCTTCTGTGGCAACTGGCAGTGCTACTGTTACTTTGAGGCTCAATTCTAGTCTGGATTATGAGGATCCTAATCAGAGGAAATTTATTTTAGAGGTAAGTAATGGAGGTCAAAAGTTAAGATAAATGTTGCCATTAGTAACTATTGTGGAATATAAATATGTATAGTGTATATTGTATATGAGAACGAGACGAAAAAATAATTTGTGAAAATGTTGAGTAACATTCATGTCCCAAACAGAGAAACTACAGATGTCTATCCACCTGCCTATCTTATAATTTCACATTGTGATAACAGAAACATAATTCAAACTAATGATCTAATTTACAGAACAGGGTAAATTAAAAGACACCGAGCATTTATTTCGCCTATTTGTAATTTGTCCCAAGATGTCCTATTAGGTGATTACAGAAGAGCTCATCTTGTTGTCATATTACATGTCCCAACTTGCCACCAGGTGATAGCCGAAGAGCTCCACACGTCCCCCCGCCTGTCCTCCAAGGCCAGCGTAACGGTAACTCTATGGGACGTCAATGATAACGCGCCGCAATTTGCTGATGAGCCCTACTCTGCCGCTGTGGCGGAAGCTGCCCCCGCTGGCACCAGAGTAGCGGCTCTGAGAGCTACGGATAGGGATACTGGCAGGTGAGGGGTTTAAAGGTCTTCTTAAAGTAATTAATGTGTTTATAAAAGATGTTTATTTATAATATGAAATGTCCAAATATATCGTGACTCGTTACAATACCTCTGAACTCCCAGAAATTTGAGTTGCGTTGGCTTTTGGGTGCACAAATTTTTGAACTTAATCTAATATTTTCCTGTTGTTGTGTATTTCTCATTGGGTCTGTGGTGAACTAAGTTATCCTCTATAAAAGAAAAGAAAGATAAGAGTTTTTAATATTCTGACCACTGGGATTCCTAAATAATCATGGCAGATTTTTTTCTGACACATGCTTTTTTTATTTTATCAAAGAAATAAGATAAAATTTCTTGGAATAAATATGTCAGTGTACTAATTAAATTGAACGTGTTTTTGTCACTGCTAAGTCCAAAACATTAAATCTAATCTGTTATCCTTAAATCTCCAAGTATTTAATTAAACAATAAACAACCACACCCCCTATTTTTTCCACAGATTCGGCACAGAAGGCATAGTGTACCAGCTATCTGGCAATGGTGCGGATCTATTCAACGTGGACAATCGCAGTGGGGTGATAACGGTTGCTCCTTGTCCCACGCCAGGAAAGCCGCCGTGTTTGGACTATGAGACTAGGAGAGATTACTTCTTGCAGTATAAGGTAATTTTTTGTCATATCATATATATCCGTACACGGTTGTTATTGTTACTTCAGTAAGAAATTTTATAAAATTTGATAACCACAGCGTCCGTTAGTAGCTTGGTCCATATCTGACACTTATGAGCTTATATTTTGCAAAGAATGATAAAATTATTTTAAAAAGATAAAATTGCCTTAAGCTGCTTATAACATCAGCTATTGTTTTGCCAGTTAAAATCGAAACATAATCTGCCCAATCATTTCACGGGTCAAAAAGAGTCAAGCAAAAAATTTAAGAATTATATTTTGGTTTGGACTCACTCACAACCATGTATTTAGTGTTAGTAAGAAAAGGCTATTATTTTGATACTTCAATTTTTTACATAAAAATGGTAAAAATTTTTTTGGCATGTCCCTATTCTTGCCTTTGTTAAAGAGCTAAAATTTTAACACACATTTGTATATAAAATAAACCCCATTCCAGGCGACAGACGACGACGGAGCAGGACAGATGACAGTGGTCTCCCTGCAGATAACCCTCACAGACTCCAACGACAACCCGCCTGTGTTCATCACGCCGGTCTACAAGGCCTCCATAGACGAGGACGCCGTGAAGTTTGAACCCGAGCTGATTGTGAGTTATTATAGTACTATATTATATTAAGATGGCATACATATATGACATACAGGTGGCAGTAGTGTCTCTGCAGATAACCCTCACGAACTACAACTGTTACTTATTCACGGATCAATCAAATAATAGTTAAGCAAGTGTAATGATTGCCTAGTGGAAAAAAATCCTCAGTGACTATAAAGATATTCACGGGTTCAAAATTAATAAAAAAAAAATATACGCTTCACCCTTAACGTCCCCCAGTACACACACACAATATATACACAAAAACACAGACCGTGACAGACATCTATTTGGCCAATACAGATGTCTGTCATGTGCGAGGATCGAATCAGTAACGTCGCTTCTGTCAGTTGCAGTGACTACGACTATTACAAACAAAATATGTTGTAAATTTTTAATTTGGCTTAAGTTATCAAGTCATATTTTTCGTTCGACCGTATTCGTACTCCAGCATATTGACTCTTTTTTAAACACTATTTGTTCTAGGTTCAAGCCAGAGACGTGGATACTACATCAGACATCCGCTACTCTATAGCCTACCCTCCAAACTCACCGTTTTGGATTGAACCTATCTCTGGAAGAATATCAGTTTTGGGACACGCTGTGTTAAACTCCACTGAAGATAATAAGATCGTTCTTACTGTTTTGGTAAGTCACTAAAACATCTATAAGTACTGTTTTAAGGAATTGTGTGATATTGAATTAAACTTTTAAGTCATGATGATAAATGTTTAGGCCACAGATGGAGTACACAATTCAACGTGTAAAGTGGAAATTACAATTCGAGACGTCAACAATCACGCGCCATCTTTCGACACTGATAAATACGATGCCAACATTACCGAAGATGCGCCTGTTGGTAAGAAATTTTCAAATTATACTTTGCCTTCCTTTGTAACGTTCTTTAACGGTCAACTTAATGCTTCGGAATACATTAAGCAAGCAATTTGTGCCAACTATTCAGAGCCCGCTTTCCTATAAAAGTATTACAGATAACATTAAAATGCTTAGAAATAAAATTCAAGACATTCTAAAAGTTTTTGCACATATTTTTCTGGTGTAAGACTAGAAACATGTTAGCTATCATTTACATCTCTAAATACAAACTATCTTCATTTCTCTTTCAGGTACCGAAGTGGCAGCAGTAAGAGCAACAGATCTAGACAGTGGGATAAACGCAGAAATTAAGTACGGCATTCAGAAAGGGGCTCTTGACTCATTCGTCGTGGACAATGTCACTGGAGTTGTTACTGTCGCTTCTAAACTAGACTTTGATCGGAAAAACACGTACCGGATTCAAATTATAGCTACTGATATGGGTATGTATATTTTGTTTTCTCATTTTTTTTTGTTGAATATCAGTTAAAATGTTTTGCTAGAATGTAATTTTAACATAGCTTTCTCTTTTATTCTCATTATAAAGCAGCCACTTTCTATTAATTGAAAAGTACTTGTCCATTAAACTTAAAATCTCTGTTAAAAAAAAAAAACAATTAACATCTATCAACCCTACTAATGATAGTTCACGACTGATCGTAGGCCTTTTCCATGAATCATCATCCCGAAACCATTCGTATTATTCAACCATATTGAAATCTGCAAATATGTATGATGTATTAACATAGTTTATTTCCATTTCTCCTCAACCCAGGTATACCAAACCTAACCGGTACAACCGAACTGACAATTCACGTGATCAACGTTAACGACAAGAAGCCAGCCTTCACCCCTCCCGTACAAAGAGCTGAAGTATCCGCTGATGCTGAACTAGGAACTATTCTTCATAATTTAGTGGCTGTGGACCCGGATATAACTGATCATGGGCAATTAATGTATGAACTAGCGACGGAAAGAGTGATACGGGCTGTGGATAAGAATGGAATTGAGGTATGTGACAATTTTTTACCAATTTTGATGGGTTAATGTGTCAGTTGATGGTGGATTGGGACTTCTTCAAAATTTGGTGGCCGTGGGCCCGGATATAACAGACCATGGTCAATTGATGTACGAGTTATCACAAGAGAGAGTGATCCGGGCTGTCGATAAGAATGGGATTGAGGTTTGTGTCAATATTTTTAGACATTTTATACCGTTATTGGATTAGTTGATGGTGAATTGGGAACAATTCTTCATAACTTAGTAACCGTGGACCCGGATATAACGGATCTTGGGCAGTCAATGTACGAACTAGCCGATGATACGGTGATACGGACCTTTTAAGGTATGAGATTGAGGTTTGTTATTGCTTTTTGGCCATAAACTTTTTTTATAAACCATAAGTTTTTGGGTTTTCAGGGCCTTGAGAGACTTTTAAGTTGTTATGCTTTTTGATTCCGGTGGCTATTAAATTAGTTGCCATTTAATTTAAATAAATCTATTCTATTAACTTTGTCTCTTGGTTGTTATTTAGCCATTTACCATTAAAACATTTTATTCCTTCAGGTAACAGAAGAAGGTATCTTCGGATCTTGGTTCTCAGTATATCCCAATGGAAGTGTCGCAGTATCACAAAACCTTGATAGAAATAGAGCAGCTGTTATCACTCTACCTGTCGCTGTTACTGACGCGTCTGCGCCAACTCTGCAGAGGACTGATGGTAAAATTGATTTAATTTTTTAATTTTTTATTTGATTTTTTAGTACTTTGATAGCTTAATTCGTTTGTGCCAATTGGTTTTTTAAGATTTTGACCATTTTTTAAATTGAATTTTTATAATGCGATTTTATCTATTTTATATATTTTATTTTTTGCGATTTTTATAATGCGATTGAATCATAAATTATACTACATCTATCCTTAGCTCATGATTCCGCCCTCCTGAATGTAGTTCATCGCTCTGAGAAAACGCTGTTCACTAGAGAATAACTAGGGTTTTTCCGGAATTAAAAATGAGACCTAAGAAAATTGTTTCTGTACCTTGTTCCGGAATTCCCCGGATCTCTCGGAGTTCTCTTACCTGAAGCGCTAAACCACATCCACATAGACAGAGCCGCAGCTAAAGCTAGTTTTCTATCCATGAATAAAATTTTCAGGCGAGCTAATAATCAACATAGTAGACGTTAACCGACATGCCCCAGTCTTCGGCCAACCGGCCTACGTGGAGAGAATATTAGAAGAACAGCCAGTAGGCTCCATACTGAACACCTATACAGCGACCGATAGAGAGACGCCCATAGCTTCGATTGTTATTTACCCACCGAGCCCGTACTTTGAAATTGATAATGTTACTGGTAAGTATTTTAGCTTTATTGTCTTGTAAAATAATTATTTAAAATATACTTGACAGTCCTTGATCTTGATTTCAGTGAATGTAGAGCTCCCAATATTATCAAAGATCGTCTTAAACGTTTTGCATGTTAAAACTAATTTTAGGCTTTTAGAAGAATCGAATATGTTTTTTTTCTATTTTATTTAGTGAAAGATGACCTGTTATTTGTTAATCCACTTGTGTATGATCAATGAAAAATAAATTGATTTATCAAAACTTTAATGTCAATTAGGAATAACGTTACTAAAAAACTAAAATATTATTTTTCCCAACAGGTGTAGTCAAAACTTCCCAACGTATAGACTACGAAAAGATCCACTCAATCAACTTCACACTAGTTGCCTTCGACTCCGGAGTGCCACAGCTTTCATCATCAGCGGGAGTCTTGGTAGAAGTGGTGAACGTGAATGATGAAGAGCCAATGTTCACCAACACTACGTACTATGCAGAGCTAGAGGAACATGCGCAGGCGCATACCAGTGTTCTTACTGTGGCTGCGGTTGATATGGATGAAGGTAATATTATTAGTTTACAATAGGTTTCATCATCAGCGGGAGTCTTAGTAGAAGTGGTGAACGTGAATGATGATTAGCCAATGTTCACCAATACTACGTACTATGCAGAGCTGGAGTAACATTCACGGGTACATACTAGTGTTCTTACTGTGTCTGCGGTGGATATGGACAAAGGTATAGTATTTTATTAGAGAACTTCTATCATAATCAGGGAATGGTGAAGAACTAACATTCACCAATACCACCTATTATGCTGAATAGGAGGAACATACACAGGTGCATATCTCATTGTGTCTGCGGTTGATATGGATAAAGGTATAGTATTATTTAGTCGATTTTTTGTATATCGACTTGTGAGATGTGAAAACAATTTTCTGTAATTACATACTGTTAAAGACAGTCCAGAAGGGAATAATAATACAACAACTGTTCATTATACATGTCTCTATTTCCACGATTAATACAATAATCCATTATATTATATCGCCCTATCGCTATGTCTCCTCTCTTGACATTCACCACCGTTGCTAGGCAGCCACTAGCCAGCCGGCCAGGAATCTCGTATTCCAAAGAGTCCCGTTAACAGTACATCTCGAGCTTCTGTCATCGAAGACTATTAGAATCCTGTCCAGAACTGAATACACATGGAAACTGGAAAGTGCTACTTTGCATACAATAAGCCAAAGTATTGTTATGTTTAGTTACCGATTTGATTTATTGTGTTACATATCATGTTTACTGGAGTAGATTGTAGACTATATTAGCTCATACAGCGACTTATAACATATTGCACAATAAAAAGGATAGCTATAACATACATATTATATTACAATACATATAATGCTATAGTTTTACCTCACATAATAATACAAGGACTCTCAAATAGGATTTTCCTCATAAGGAATAGCAATCAAGCGCACTGGCTGGTCATTCTTTCATATATCTTTTCGTTTCCTCAATGCCCGGCTGTCCCCTCCATAATTCTTGTTAGAGCCCAAGAGATAATTTCCACTGGAGGATATTTGTGGGAAATCCAGTTATACCTCTTATATAGGATGTCCCCAATGAAAGCAAAGCTATTTTTGTACCTTAACTGTTTACACTTTTATACGCAAAGAGTAAAATGGAAGTAAATCTTTTTTTTATTTACTTTTGAACGATGACTGCATTGTGACTGCACGATACAAAGGTTTTAGGTTTTCGCCAAAGATATTAATTATGACATTTCTGAATTAATTTTTATTTCTTGGAAGTCTGTTCATACATAAGCTTCTCATAAAATTAAAATCATTAAAATATCATCATAGTAATGTTTGACATATTTTCTAAGATTTATTTTCGATATTAATTATTTCTAAAGAAACAACTTTATACTTTACATACTTTACCATAAACAAGAAAAAAATAAGTAAAATTAATCATTAACATATCTACCAAAAAAGCTCACGCTGTATAAACCGATAATTCCTATGAATGTTGCATGACGTTTCTCGCGTTGATATTATTTACCGCACCCCCGCTATAAAGCTGTCGCGAATGAAGACAAACTGCGCCGGACATCTTGTGTTACTGCGTTTTTTTGCTTGACCCTCCAGTTCGGTCGAATAGACCCGCATATCACTTTACAAATGACCGGCGAAATTAATGCTTGTTTAATAAAAATGTAATTCGATGTTTTGATGTTTTGATTTTTTTTTTTGAGTAGTAAGTAACTTTTCCGCAAATTTTTATTTGAGTGGTGACTGATGATCAGATATAATTTACTTATACTAAAACAGCCTGTATCATACCGCCAGCAATTTTTTTATAAATTTATAAGGTTAGGGCACCTAATTCCGTGGTATCTCGAATAATGGCACCAAATTTCGAGGTATTCGTAAAAACGGCTTATTCTATAAACATAGAAATCCATAGAAAAAAACCGCGAAAAAGGACTACTCTACTTATATAATATAGAAAGAGCGAAAAGACTCTCAACCAAATATCAATTACATATTTTTTCTATTTCCATGAGAAATACCCGAGTAAAATCAATACACAGTCCATGCGGCAAGGGCGGATAGTTATATACAGAATAACCAAATTCCCAAACTGTAACCAATCCGATGATTAAAACGTCACTTATCAACGTATGCAAATCCGGATAAACGGACGATGTCCGTACTGTCGAAGATATTGAAAATAAATGTAATCCCCGTGAACCGCTGCCGGTCACGTGTTTGTATAATAAAGTGACATGTATGCAAATGTCCGTATGCATTTGCATACGTCACAGTGTGTGCTGTTAACTAATGAACTTGGGAGATTAAATTTTTTCGCTTGGTGTTCGATTTTTGAATTTTTTTTTTGGTGTGACTTATAATTTTCCGATTGGTACGATTTTTATTATGTTCTAAAGATTCTTTAAAATATAAATGATAATATTAAGCAAAGCTTTTTATGATGATAAGAAAAATATTTTACAGAATTAACAGTAAAATGGGTACTATAAAATTAATACATTTAATTGCGAAACAAATTTCATTAATGAAGTAATATTAATTAATGTTTAATTACGCCAATGGCATCATGAGTGGGTTACTCTTTCAAGATATTTTTAAATAAACGTAACTTGAATATAAAACCAGACTACAGTTGAGTGAATACTTACATATCCATAAACTTTCGAACAACATAATCAGATAGATAGAATCACACTTAATGTAAAGCCATTACCAAACAGTAGCCCGAGACATAATCGTAACTCAAAAACCACTCCAACAGAAAAAGCGGCATATTTAAAATATAAAGTAACAAGACGAGCAAAACGTAAAAAAATCTGAAGTCCCTTTGTTTACCAGAGAGGAAATAATTAGAGCAGATTCGAACGTAACGGAAGGAAAAAGAGACGAAAACAATAATAATTCATCAGGTAAAAGCGGAGATAATCCAGAGAACTTTAACAATGAGGACGGGATGGGAAAAATGAAATCATCCGGGAATAGGATACGGGATACGCAAATTAGCAATTAAATTATAAAAAATTCACTCGAGGACGTTGTAAGCGGTATTGTGTGGCGCTTTTATTTTCGTTACGCGATACCGGAAATTAAGCGTACAAGGATTTTTTTAAGGATGTTTGTGAACAATTGTTTATACTGTACTGCTTTGATCAAATAATGAGCATTGTTCACCGTTTTTATCTACACTCTTGGTTAATTAATTTCGAAGTCAAATTGGGTGTAACTCTTTGTATTGCTTTGTATGTTGACTATGCCTTTAAAAATTTGATCAACTTCCTCGTTTAAAGTCAATAAAACATAAAGCCAAAACAGTTTTTGTAAAACATTTGCTTCTTTCCAACCTGTTTTACACACAATTGTTACTTCTATATTTGTCAGAAATAAAACCCAATGTCTGACTATTTCATTTGAAATTCTTAACATATACTTCAAGTAAAGAGTCTGATATTATATTTTCAAACTAAGACTCGTCTAATCTGTCTAAAATAGTGACATCCAGTATAATAGAATAGATGTTCCAAGTATTTCCTCTTAGAATAGTATCAGATTTATGTAATCTATTACAAATGTGTCCGAGTGTCACCCTCCCATAAATATGTATGGCGAGCGGTGAAGTGTCATCCACTGTTGTCCCTACTCGAAGACAGATGGCGTTGATCAAGAGCCCTTGTTTGGGGACTTTGAACCGTCTCATTTTCAATTCTATAAGATACCTAACTGCTAGTTTGTTTCTTTATTTATAAGTATTTTTAACTGTTAATGGAAATTTGTAATGTTAATAAATTTCATGAAGACTTATTATGTTGCTTTGATTGCATATATTTTATGTGCGATATGAATTTTTAATACTCCAATTGTCAAATGAAGTTCTATGCTTTGTGTAGTGGAAAATAGGTAAGAAAAATTCCATCAAGAAAAACAAATGATGTTTTACCACTAATTATCGACCGATCTTGACATTTTAAATTTTTTCTAATATCTAATATTTGAAACAATAATATCGAACACGAAACAAAACCAATGAAATAAAGATTTGAGGTGAGGTTTTATCAAGATCCTAGTAAATTATATCATATACTTCTTAGAACTCTAAATCAGACATAATTTAAATAACATGTCACCAATGTACCACATAACAGAGTTTACAAAAACATCAATGGTCGTATAATTCGACAGGAAGACCTCGACACTGATGTATCACTCAGCCCCCGTAGCAAAGGTCCGACGCGACATCTTAACAATTACGACCCCATATTCTCACTCAATATTGCTTTAAACAAGATCACTGACAATGGTATAGATTTGCAAGAAGTACTTGATAATATGACCTAAAAATATAAATACGATATATGATGATGTTGTGTCATTTATTTGCACGAATATAAGAATAAGTACTAGACTAGTTACTATACATGTAAAACGATATTTTTTATGATTTAATTTGCAGATGTGGTGAAACAGTTACAAATACACAAAATGCCTTTAACAGTAGAAATGCTGCGTGGACTGACTTTTCCACAATAAGTGTATTTAGATTTAAAATTCAATTTCATTATGATACAATTGTGTTTACTTCGAAAACATTTTTAAATAGTTAAGGATTTAAGGGTTAACAAATATCAAACGGAAATAGCAGAAACAAAGTCACATCCAGGAACGCTATTAGTATCTTAAGCACAATAGATCTTCAACACAAAAGAGACCCTTTTAAAGTTCCCCAAATTTATCACAAGTTGACTCAGTCATTTTCTTCTATATATCTTGTTAGATTTTAAATATCAGATATTAACCAGGTACATTTTAATAAACATTTCTAACCTCAGATTTTAAGAGAATTCTAGAATGTTCGACTTAGGTATGTTTTCAAACCATTATTCTTTACTGAAGTAAATGCTTAAGCTCTTGAAAGACATATTTCACTTAAAACTGGACTCACGTCTTATTTTAGAAAACTCCCGCCTTCCTTTGGCGAAATATTTCCAGCGTCTCTTATTGTTGCATAATCTCAAAGGACAAAAGACGAGTTACATTTCAATGCAAATAGCAGTTATCAAGGTATAGTGTTTAATATTTCAGGGAAATCTTGATACATGACGATTTAAAACACTTTTAGCTATACATTGCGTTGTAAGTTGTACTATTGGTCGTTTACGTTCTGTAGTAGATTAGATACTGAACGCGCAATGTAAGATGTTCATACAGATTTTGACGATATCTTTGGTAGCTTCGTTATATATGGCCGTAGCGTATCAAAGGCTTGAAGGGACGTTAGAAGACGCGGTTTTGTTGTTGACTTCCAAGTTAATGTATTCTGGTGTATTGTTCGCGGCAGACGGGATTATGAATGCATTTGATATCAAATTGCTGGGTAATAAGGATTCGGATGTCTTTATCGATAAACAACAAAGATATTTTTATCGTAAATAAATAGACATAATATGGAAAATGGAAAGATTATGTTAAGAAAAGTTAGTACAAGATCGACTAGACAGACTTTCGGATAACTGTTGTTAACAAAATGAACAGCAATTTTACTGCCTAATATTTCCATTAAAGATCTGATTAAAGAATCGTTAATTAGTTACTTTAAAAGTATGTGTTTGAAAAAATGTATCTCCACTAAAGTATAAAGTACATCCAATAGAGTGCCAAAGATTGTAAAAAAATATTATAACACAAATTAAACAGCATTGATAGTAATAATATAAAAGCAGCTACAACTGACAATGTAAACAAAACTTAAACAGCCATCCATTACATCGAAGTCTGAAAGCCTCGGATTTGGATCTCATGAATAAATGGCGCTATTCCATCGACAACTTGCCTCTTAGCAGATTGGCGATTCACTAGCGATATGGTCAAAGGAACAAAACGTCGTGAAACTAGATGGTAAATAATTAATTTGACTAATGGCACAGTTTGTTACAAACGTTTTGATATTTGTCACAATGTAGGAATTGATCGTCTCGCCTTTGATGTAAGATTTTGTTGATTGTTGTTGTTAGAAGTGGAGTATTATGGTAATTTATGTTATGTTATTGTGGGAGTAATTACTGGAATATATCTTCGGATTATTTTAGTAGAAGATTTGGTAGAGAATTATATGTAATTTGTATTAACTATTAATTTGAATTAAATGAATATAATTGTGAAAAAAAGCAAGTTATAATATGCATATTACATGACAAAAATATTAAAGTTCCATGCTCGTATACTTGCATATGGAACTGATAATAATGGATTAAGAAGAAGTAATTTTAGACACCAAGAATGTTAAAATAATCTGAATATCAGACATCTTAATTTTTTTTTATATATATAACTAAAGATAATATAGTCTTTTGTGTATTCTTACACAAACGACTATTATTATAATTTTCTTTTAGCTTGAGTAGACTTTATTGTCTGCCATAGAATTGCAGAATAGGTTAACGATTTACACTTCGCAATATTGTCTAAAATCACTTCAATAAATAGGCTCGACACCCATCGACGGGCAAACTGCCTGTTTTGAATTTAGTAAACATTCTCAATTGGAATCCGAAGCACTTTGGTATGCTTGGCTAAACGTGGACATACGGACCATAGAATTCAATTTATATTGTTAACATTTTGTAGACGATTAATTTTAAAATAGTTTACAAATTATATTATGGATTCCGCACCAATTTTTCCATCTTTGTTTTATTATTTAACACTAAATCACTTTAGTTCTTCTACTTTGGTTTCATGAACTTTCGATCCCACTTTCATAGCTATAATGTGAAAAAAGTCCTAAACTTAATGGTGACCTGTACCACAACTATTATTAAGAAAGATATGGCTCTAACATCTCAGCATTAGACAAGGACTTTTGAGCCAAGATCTTCAGCCGTGGCAATCAAAGAAATTTTCTTTATAAACTCGTTTCTTTGCTCACTAACCCTAAGAACTGTGTGTCCAAAACATCTTACGCTTTCATTGACTTGACATCATGCCATAACAATAAACCTTGCCGAAGGGACGATATTTACATATGTATTGCTTGAGACGTTTTAACCATTTGACAGTTGAAAATGTATTGTTCCAATACCAAGTTACTTGATGAATAGGCTTCGTAAATCTTGTGGGTTACTTAAGTTTGCTAATGGTGAGATAGTTTGAAGCACTTAAGATATACCGTCTTGTAAATTTGACCCAAAATTGACAACAATAACAATGGTTGAATCTTATCTTCTTAAGTACGTATAATTATTGTTATGTTTCAAATGAAAACTTTATTTATTAATAAACCTAACTTTAAATTTACTTCAGCTTTAAAACGTTTAATTAAGAAACGGAAGCCTCTAATCTATATAGAATGCTTTTTCAATTTTAAAACTTAGTTTTCAAGTTAATGTAAAATAATGATACATGAACTTTCTTGATTGGTCCTAAATGTGTGAGTAACGAAAGACCCATATGGTATTAAAATACGGGATGATTACTCACGTAAAAAGGTCGGTTTGTCCGACTATAGTTTCGACCGCGTCTGGCGGTCTT
>DVVJ01000323.1:0-16129 GCA_018234505.1 Junonia neildi neildi
ATATCTGGATACGAATGATGGAATGCATTCTGCATATAGCTTACAGATTAACGATACATATATGGACTGTAAAGGGAAACAACAACTGCATCATGAAAAGTAGGAAGAAAAACATACAAGACGCTTTTAAAATAAAATGGGACTTCTGATTGATGTTGTCAAACAAGATCACGGCTTCACCAATGACGGAAATACTACGAGAAGATTTTTTGCGTCAATGACTCAATTAGGCGATTTGCAATTATTTTAGAGGCAATTTCATTTGGCTACCACATTAACACAGTAAAATTTTACGAATATGCTCAAGTCACCATGCAACTATATTTGGAACTATATAGCTGGTATTTTATGCCTTCAAGTGTTCATAAAGTTCTTATATATTATATATTATGGTGCAGCTATTATTGATAGTTTTGGACTAATACATTATCTATCTATCATAGTTGGACAGCTATCTGAAGATGCTGCCTAAGCTAGAAATAAAGACTTTCATAGGCACTGCCAACACCATTTCAGGAAATACAGTAGAAAGATGACAAACGAAGACATTTTATATAATTTATTGACCAGCTCTGATCCACTCATCTCAGCTAAACGCCACAAACTTCGCAGAAAACATAAAACTTTATTAGGAGCACAAAGTTTATTAATTATTGAACAAGCGGAAACATTTGATGATGACGAATACGAAAATTTTGCATTCCTTAATATGGATACCCTCGACAGTGATTAGATAAAAAGAACAGTGCAGTGGCTAGTAGACTACTACATGCCACTGCACTGTTTCAATTTAATCACAATCACTTTCTCTACTACTAAGTAGTGATTGTGATTTTATACTTATTTCATTAGTCCTTAGTGGATTAGGCCTAAAGGGGAGACCACTGCATAAAAAAGCGCCTAGTTCTTAACCTCTCTGTGTGGTGGTGTGGAATAGAAAACAAAAGTTGAAATTGCGACCAAATCGCGGAAAATCGCAACCCGAGAATAGGATCTAAAATAGGACAAAAATACGTACTACGCATACGTAAAGTCAAATCTTTGAGAAAATTTGAGAATTCAGAGATTTTCCCTCTTTTTTGTTTTTCTTCATACAAAAATTACTTTGGAAATAATTTACTCCGAAAATACTAAGTTATCTGAAAAACCGCCATAGATAAAAGTTAATTATAATCGATAGATAAATCCAACACAGTACTTAAAATTTCAAAAATGAAAACTTTTTTTTTTTCAAATGCTAAGTCCTTTACGGACCGTTTTCAGCCCACTGTGCGGCGAATCCGGTAATCCGGCGGATCCGGCGTGTTTTTGGACCTACCGATCCGGTAAAGCAAAAAATACGCAAATGCGATCTGAGATCGCGCGCATGAAGTTGTCAGATCGCTAGACGTACCGCGGCACAGCCGCCTTTGATTTATACCTTCAAAGGTATGTTAAAGAAGGAAAAGGCAAAGAATTACAACTTATTTTAGACTATCGCACACGCTGAGTGTCATTATTGCCAATAGAAAAAAAACATTACATTAAAAGGGGATCTAGAAATTAAACCTCGCAAAAAAAAGGTAACGGGGGGAAAGTTTAAGCTAAAAAAGAAACAGATTCTAAGAAAATACTTAAAAAGGAACTGACTGCGTATGAAGTAGAAGGAGTAAAAGAAAAACACGCTGATCTACAGTTACATAATAGCGATTAGGCCACGCAGTGTTGAGGTAGAAAGGGCCTTTTCTGCTGCAGGTTATTATTTGTAGTGCCATCAGATAAAAATACTGTACAATCAACAAAAATTATAGTAAAAGTGATTTTAATATTCATAAATACGTATTTTATTTTCTTTTTATATTGTATTATCAAAACTAACAATTATTCAATACTAGGCCCTAACTAATTTTAGAATCCGGATCCGGCCGGACCCGGTCGGATTAGCGTCAATTCGGTAAAATCCGGCCGGATTGAAAATGAGACCGGATTGCAATCCGTACACGGGGCACAACG
Organism: Junonia neildi neildi; assembly: GCA_018234505.1. Lineage (NCBI taxonomy): Eukaryota > Metazoa > Arthropoda > Insecta > Lepidoptera > Nymphalidae > Junonia > Junonia neildi. Next base: position 1,993 of record DVVJ01000323.1, read on the forward strand.
AGTCGTAAGTAAACAAAGTTAATTGTTCAGTCATTCAGATTATGATTATGTTACGACACAAATTAATATGAACATAGGTACTCATTGATAGAATTCAATTGGATATTATTATTTTTTAAATAATTAACTGTCATAGATTGAAATAATTGCAAGTAAAAATTAAAATACTGTGGGTATCTGACCCTGTAGCTCATTCGTACAAAAATCTTTATAATATTAAGAGAACATACTTTCAATGCTATGGCCGATAGGATCCGACAAAAATCTCTTTTGCCTAAGGGATTCTGTTATATTAAGGGTCTTCATTGTCCACTATGAATGTACCTATTTCAAAGATATTTTTCAGTACGTTTTAGCGTTAATGCTTATGGTAAAAGAATTATTGACTTGAACTCTCAATATCAACCAAATAAATACATATTTATATTGCGTTTTATATTTTATTTAGTTTTTTAATGATATTGTTAAAACAAAAAATATGTTTCATTAGTTTAAAATTGAGATGAGAAATAAATATTTGACAAAATGGTTTAGGTACATGCGTGTTTTTAATATGTAGATTTTTTTAATATGCAGAAGAGGCCCTGGTTGCTTATTTAAGGACTTCTTCTGGTACAAATCCAACATTGTCAGAATCAAAAAAGAAAAAAGTATGATTCTTTAGATTTCTATCATTTGCTATTGAAACATTAGGATCCTGGGCTAGCGAAGCCCGAGTCCAAGAATTAGCCCAAAGAGAACATGGCTACCAGTATTTTAAACACTATGTCTCGGAGAAACTCATTGTATTTTATTTATTTTTTCTTTCTGTGTATTTTTTCCTCAGTAATCTTAATTTCATTTTAATGCTTAGTTTATTTGTGGAATCAGTTTAGCGCTGTTTTAGGGTTCCGTAGTCAAAACGGAATCCTTTTAGTTTCGCCATGTCCGTCTGTCTGTCTACCCGCGGCTTAGCTCCGCCGTCGTTAATACTTATGAATCTCGCCGAGTAAGTTGTACAATAAAATCTTTCCATTTTTACAGGTAACAGTATGAAACGAAGCAACGAGACACACTTAAGTCGATATCAAATATAAGTATTATTTATTTTAAATATTCGACCATGAAAAAATTAAAGGAAGATGGACATGCTGTTTTGATAAGATCATAGACAATTTCAAATGCCGGAGCCGAAAGATATGTCATAGACAATGTACAACCTCCTTAGAGTGGTAATAGCGTCTGCCTTGCTACAAATACTACTCTCCTACACGGGTAAGACATTATTTATAGTGTAAATATTTTATGGGTCATATAAGTATGTATTTTTTCCATTATAAATTCCTTTAATTTACAAACAATACAAAAATTTACAACGTCACAACAAAAGTAATAAGACAGTATGATATCTATATATATAAATACGTATCAATGTTGTATCTGTTGCATTTTGAATATTTTAAAAATAAGTACTTCATAAAAATAATCTTTATATGTAAGCAAATTTGACTTACAGTGCACTGAAACTCTATTGTATTTATCTGCAATAAACAATAGGATTCTTTTTTTTTTCCCATCCGAAAATACTAAAGCGAAAAAAAAAATCATAAAGTTGATTCAGAACAACTGATAACAGTATGGATAAACAAAGTTCATTGTTATGAATTCTATTTATGTTTGGAATAATAAAATTCACTGTAGCCCAGGGCGATACAGGACAATATTGTCCAACGCCTGAGACAGACAATGTAAGGATGTTCTGCACTACTACGACTGAAAAACAAGATAAAAGAATGATTGAAATTAATAGAATAAAACACACTTTGGAAAGCTTTGTCTTATATTGACTAATTATTATATTGCATTAGTGCTACTATTGTGAGTTATTAATTTTTGTTATGTTTTGTAATGTAAATGTTTAGAATAATAAAATTCACTGTAGCCCACACAGGACAATATTTTCCGACGCCTGAGACAAGCAGTATAAGGATGCTTTACACTACTACGACTATTACATTACGACTGAATACAATGAATACATGACAAAAGAACTATTGTAATTAATATGATAAATCTCATTTTGAAAACCTTTGTCTTATATTGACAAATCATTATATTGCATTAGTACTTATTATTATTGTCGGTTATATGTATAAGGGATACTCAATATGTCTAACGACACTATAGAATTAGATGAAAGATAATAATCTATTAACAAAAATTATTAATTTGAAATATAAACACTGCTTTCCTCTCTTCGTGTTCTTATGAAAAATATATTACCAAACGTAAAAAGAGAACAATATTTAAAAAAAAAAAAATTTTAAGACTTTATTGTCGCAACGGTGCTCACTCTATCGTTTGTCACAGTAGCTGAACATCATGTCATTTATGTTCTAAAACCATGTCATCATCATCTCATTTATGACTCTCTTACCCATTAAAATAGATGCAAATTAATTTATACATATGTACACAACGTGGAATTTGAGTAAACAAAGTACCTATAACAAGCTGCAAGGCGTGAAAATTAGAGTTTTCCAAATTTTATTTTTTTCAAAAGCATTGAATTGCTTTAACATTGTAAAGAGTTTTACATTTTTTGTGAGATACGTAGGTAGGTAGGTAGGTATATAATAATACTGCAGCATATATGTCAGTGACCTTCATATATTGAGATATATGAAGCTCACTGACGCTATTCAATACGAATGCTTTACAACCACAATAGTGGCACAACATATTAAAATCTGGTAAAATTATCTACTTATATTTCACTTTAACATATCTATTAGATGATCTATATTTTTATAACACTGATATATGTCTTAATAGCTCCAGAAGAGCTCGAGGTCGGTATGAAGAAGACAGGGAGGGCAAGACCGGAAGCAGCTGTGTCGTTCGCGTGCTATTTACCAATTTATCACTAAGCTGATTATATATAGGCTCGTTCCTGTGACATGTTTTATGACCTTGTTTCAGCTCCTTTAACTTCACACTTTATTCGCTTTCTTTGAAATCGCGCGAAGAAGTTAAAAGTTAAAGAAAAGTAGCTATAATGTATAAACTTGCTGATTAATAAAAAAATCAATGATTTGGTTTTATTATCTGTACAAATAGAAGTTTTTTGTAAATAAATGTAATATGATACGAACATAATTTAAATCATAAAATATGGTGGATGCTCATCCTGGGACCTTCTAACAAAATTATTACAGGTACTTTTAAACTGTATTAAAAGTACCTACTTTCTGACTAAAAAGTCGACAGCTGTATACCTATACATAGGTGGTAGACAGTAGACTGCCAAAATCATAACCCTTTCGGTATCGCCATAGTCAGGCGAGATTAAGGTTAGGTTACTCAAAGTGAGGTCATATGAAGTTGTATGTTTTTATATTTATATGTTCTCGTTTTACCTTATTTTTATAGATTCTTAAAAACAAACCCGAAAGTACAAGCTTTGGTTTTCTCCGATTAAGTCGTACAAAAGCTTTTCTAGAAATTAAATAATTATAATTCATCATAGTTAAACTATGTTTGAATGTTGCAGTAAAATAAAATCCTCAACAAACTGAATATAAAAAATGTACAAAGATTGGGCCTCCAAGGCGGATAGAGTTTATTTGTACTGATATAATATACAGTAGACATTTGTAAGCGTCGTTCATATTATTCAAATAAAACTCCAAAAACAAAGAAATATGGGCTTAGGAACGCTAACAGCGGCGAGCATCTGGCGAATTAGAGGAAAGCCTGAATGAATGCTCTTGCAACGTACATAAACACGAAAAATAAATTGCATAAAAGTAAACAGGAGTCACAAAAGGCGCACCGCAAATTGTGTTTTCACTGGTAGGTCGGGACCAGGCGCAGGTGCCCGGCCTTAAGCTCGGGCGGACCGACGCCAAATCCGCATACGACTTTAATTTAACTTTGCTACACTGAATATTGTTCTTACGCTAAAATTTATAATAATTTCCAGTTATTAACACTACAACGTTATGACCTATATTTCTGTTTTAACTTAGTTCAGACTCGGTTTTCTAGTTAACAGTCATTGGAACATTTCGTCAGTCGTAAAACTTTTCTATCGGCCGTTATATATCGATGGAATGGTATTTTAAAATTTTACATAATTATAAGTTCTAAAGTATGGCATATCGAATTTAATCGTATAAAAGATGTATATAAGTTGTTTTTTTTTAAATACGTAGAGATCACAGTCCTATCTTATATTTGTAACTAAAATTGCTTATGTCAGGAGTACAGAAAATGTTATGAGGTAGGTATCCATGAAAAAAACTATTATTTCCGAGGAAGGCTGAAATAATTTTAGACGATCATTCGATATAAGAAATACATTAATATGAGAGCGCGGAAAGCATGCTTTAAATAATTATTTATTTATTTTATATTTAATTTCTTTGATGTTTTCACATTATTTGTAAAAGAAAATGTTTATAATGTCCCGCTTCGGAATCGATTAAACAACTCCTTATATATAAACAAAGAAAGGAAGGGAATTAACATCCATATTATAGCTATAAAAATTATAGAAGATAAAGTGTATTTCATAAATGTTAACACAATGCAACAATTGTTATTATTAAATACTGGAAATTTTTAAAATGAAAACTATATAGCATCAAATAACAAAAGTAATATTATTAAATAATGTAACATGAAATGTCCCAAGATTACATTATTCGATAAAATTTGTTTTGTCCATAAGAGAAAATCCTATTAAGGTGATCGTCGTTACAGATATTGGAAGCACAAATGCAATAGCGCGGAATTTGCATGGACAGGTCAACCGCGATACGGCTGGAATATGAAATACTACGTCAATTCGCATTTCCAAAAATACTTCATAATAAAAGGGGCTACGTTTTACGAGTTCGTTATTATATGTATAATATCGGCGAAGCAATTTAAATTTTGCATTGGCTATCTATTAAGACTCAACGGTTCTATAGTAAGGACACCTACAATTACGCTTGAAGTTATAGGTACAATGATCCGTACCTATAACTTCTAGCGTTTTTAAATTAAATTGTTAAAAGTATCTGCGAATACACTAATAATAGCTAATAAATTAGTAGTAATTTATAAATACAAGTCCATTTAGAAATATTCAATTCAATAGAATCCTTGAACGCGGGCATCGGTGATATGGATTCATCGCAGGCTGCACTCGCCGCGCATAGAGCATTCAATGCACCGTGAAATAGTCTATTTTCCACGTGGTTTTATTTATTTCATATATCAATGAAATTTTTCTGCTTCCGTTGCGGTTCACTGTTTTGTAAAGTCTCCGTTAACTCGAATTGCTACAAACTTAAACCTCTTCAACAAAAGCGCTTTAATATGCACCCCATAGCACAAAAAGCGAGCGCAGAACTAAATTAAATTACTTTTAATTCTCGAATGTTCACGAACTTACACTATGAATTTAAAATGCACGAATAAGTACGTTCGATGTGTCCCCGACTACTCTTGTTTCCGGTTTCAAAGTTTCCTAGTTCGAACATTTTTGCATATAGTTTAGGGTCTATATTGGATTGCGCTTTGTTGGTGAGATATATCATATGCCCCACTCAAAACGGAAACTGATTCATTTCCGATGCATGGTTGAAGCTCTTTGTGGAGTTCGTCGGCTGCGAATTGCTCACGTTTTCAACATTTGATTGCGACATCAATGCCATTGAAATGTTGTTGCTCGATGGTTCATCGTTTTTCGGCACTCGTATCATTATAAACGCTACTCGCTTTAAAGGTAAACTACAGTCTCGATTTCCGAACAAAATCTAATTCTTTCATAGAAAATAATTTCGTATTCCCTTAGGTAGAACCGGCGCTCTGTCTTCCAGACTCGGTCGAGAGTTAAGACTACAAAACAGACGCTGACTGGCATCTCCCAGGCGGGCACTTCCCTCCGTCACGTAGCAATCGCGTCTGCAAAATGCAACAATGCATAAGAATTCAATCTTATGTTTGTTTCAGAGCATTTGCAGCGCTAAACGAGTCGAAATGCGGAATAATTTAAAAGTATTTCTTTTAGTCTGGCTAGTATTCCAAGGATGAATTAATTCCAACCGCTTAGTAAATCTAACGAAACATGTGTGGTTCAATGAAAACATAAAGTAGCAATGCAGACTGTTTATATTAAGCTCAGACGTCGTCTATTCTAATTGAAGTAAATTTAAGGAATTCATAGATTTGCTTCAGTGTAGAGGCAGTCCCAGGTGTTGTTTTCGGCGGTAAAGTTACTTTAAGCCGCTGTGAGCTGTATTCACTGGGCTCGTAGGCTCGTAAGCTTAGTTAATGTTATCCATGCTCTTGTATAACAAAGCGATAAAAACGTCATTAGTTATAGTAACTGACCTTATTTAACTAATGGTGACGTCTACAGTGCGCCGAAAAGGTTAAAGTAATTTACGAAATCGCTCCAATCACAAACTTTAATTCGTTGCGAAAACAGTTACCTACTCGAAGTATATTATTAACTGAAATAAACGTGAGCGTATTCCATGAGGCAAAAGTTTGTTGAGTAGCATTAAAAGATTAAAAGTCGACAGTTCGCTCAAGCTGTATCGAATCGAAACTGGAAACGATCTCTCGAGTCGACTGCGACATATATTTGCAATGCAGGCGGCGCGTCCGTGGCGAACTTCGCCTGGCGAATGCAAAAATTTAAATTAAAAGCATAAATCAGGCGTGTATCGAGTAAGTTCGAGATTGGTATACATTTCAACTGTACGCTTTGAGATATGTACTGCGATGGATATCGTTTATATATTTGGAGTGCTCGCTGTTCCGGCTATTATTTTGTTTAGCTCGTGGTTCAATTTATGCGTTACGAAATGAACTATGATCGAATTAAACATTAATTACAGCATTGTTAAAGTAATTATCCGCCATCCCGTAAGTGAGAATCTCTCGTTACAAGAAAAGCTACTTCTTAAATAATTACGGCGGAAGAATTTCGTTTTAAGTATTTTTGAATTAATTGCTCCGAAATATTATGAGTATCATAATTCTATAATCTTAATTAAGAGAACTTCAGAACACTCAAATTAGAAATTTTAATCTCCTGAAAATCCGTCTCTCGTGAGTTGGTTGAGTCTGTGAAGTTGAAATATTTACGTTTTTAAGGTAAAAATTATTCGTGTTTTAATATTATCTCTGCTTTGAAGTGGTGAGTCGCGGAAAGTTGGCACAATCATAATAAAATTAAGTAAAATTACGAGTGGATACTATCCATCTAAGAATTATACCGACTATTATTTTTAATGAAAAAGTGGCATGATTTTTAAAGTAGATATAATCACAGGAAACGTTATTATACTTTTTCTCATTGTTTATAAGCAAAAAGACGGCAAAATAATCGATATAACAACGATTTCTGAACAATTGAATTGTATAACATCGTCTCATCAGAAGAAACGTTTTATTTTAAAAGAAGGCCTTTCCGCTACATTGGCTTATTTATTTCATTTGATTATGATGGCTCGCTAAAATAAAAAAGAAAAAGTTACTGAACAGTCATAAAAATTATTAGAATACCGTCGCAATTAGTTTACTTAGGTAAAATTATTTTATATAAATAAAAAAATAAAAATAAAGCAACAGATTGTGTAACTCATTTTACAAAGCATTTTCATTAAGTACACACGACACAGTATTTGTAAAAATATTAATTAAGCTTAAAGTTGTGACGTTGTAAACCTTGTTAACTTCCTTTAGTTGGAAAAATGTAAATTATATTAAGACAAAGGTTATACAAGGAATGTTAGGAGTAATGTTAATAATGAGAGTGCAGTTAATTAGACTTGGTTTGATTGTAGCCGTGAGCGGCGTCAGCTGGGAGGAATGGTGGACCTACGACGGCATTTCAGGTGAGCACTCGCATATTATATTATATATTACATTGTTCATGAATATCATTGTACCACATAGTCACATTTCAGATTTAATTAGATCCGTTGAAATATAGTTTGCTCGTTCGTAAAAAATCTTAGAAAGGTAAAATCTGAAAATGTGTACTAGTATAATTATAATATAATAACATTTAAAAAGTATAATCCTTAATAACATTTTAATTATCATACTTATTATATAATAATATTGTACACAGGTAAGTACTGTTTATTTAGACATAAACCCATCAACATCATCTTTTAAGGGGCTTTAAATTTAAGGAACATGCAATTGATATCTTAGTGTAATTGTGGTTCTAAATATACGTTTACACAACTCATTCATCCGACGAATAGTCTTGAGAATATGCATTAATAACATAGCAACTTGCAACAGAGCTTCGATATAAGCTCCGTAACTGATAGAGCTCTACATTTAATAAAGCCATACTAGCACAAACGCATGTGGCAAATTAAACAATGCTTTCCATTCCCATTTGTATAGGTTATTTTAATTAATGGATCGATGCAGATAATGTTAACCATAACGCATCCTTATAATAAAAGTGACGTGACCTATAGTTCTTGTAATTCTTAAAAATTGTTTAAAACATAGTGTTTTAGGACTCATTCCAAAAGGGTTCCTAGTGTTGGTATTATTTGAATTAAAATACCTTTATCCTAAGTGTGTGATATATTTCTTACCTTCGAACAATTCATATCGTTTCGAATCCACGTGACTTCATTTTAAGACGATTAACTTTCGGTCGGAAAATTAAAGGTACGGAAATTACACCCCATTTCACGTATGTTGATTTGGGTAATGTGGTCGCAGTGAAAATCTCAATCGGATGACCTACCCCAAACCCGCAAATATTTCGTTTGTGAACCGTATCAATTTCTCTGCGCCGATAACATTTTTGCCAGTTTACGTGACATGAAATTTATACGGGCGATTTATCTTGCATTCATATTGCGTAACTCGCAAAATTGTGAGGTGTGTTATCGTATCATTCGGCTACAGATATTTCATATTATGGTCTTACTTGAATTTTATCATTCGAATTTTTCTGTGAAATTTTTATGTTCAATACGTCTCTCGGTCTGTTTGGCAATTGTTGGTGTTTAAATTTAACACGTACTGTTGCATTATGGACTGAGTTACTCCTCACGTATTGCGCTCGAACGAGTTAGTTATTCGTCTCGTAGGAAATACAAACATTACAGTGTAAATTGTCTTATTTGTTTAACTCGTACTATATACTATCTTAACATTAATATACAATTAATAAATATATTTATTACTTCATTTACATATTTGTACACTTTTGCAATTTTTAACTGTTTGACCAATACATAGAACTTAGTAAGAGCGTTTTTGAAGCTTAACAACTAAATGATTAAATTAAGCAATTAAAAACTTTATAATAAAACCAGAACACAAGGCAATGTCTCAATTAGCGGATAAACGATAAGAATGTATTGAGCAAACATTACCGGTGGATTCCGAAGTCCTGAATCGATGTTGCGTGCGCTTCCCCCTTCTAATATTCAAGCCCATTAGTAATCGTGCTTGCAATACTTTGCCTCACTCCTTTTTTGATTATATTTGCTATAGCAATTATGACGTTATGTTATTTCATTTCGATCGATCTTTTTTTACCTAATCATTAGCATTTGTTCGCGACTTCTTCCCTGATTGAGATTTTGTCCTCGCGGCACCGTTACTCCGTTTCTAAATAAAAGTATTTCCGGAGATAAGTTATCATTATATTATATTAACCCCATGATAGTCACAATAGTATAACATTATAATCATTTAGGTAGGTATACCTGAAGAGAAACCTTTAAATTCATCAAAAAAATTAATTTAATTTAAAAAGTTATCTAAAATTATATGTAATATTTATGTGTCAAAATATTATCAGTTGTCAAACTGTCTCATATTCAAATTATAAAAAACAACTTTATTCAATGACTAACATGTTTCATGGTCGAAGATCGACCACAGTGCGACCGCTTAAAATATTATTTCAATATTCAGGGTTAAAACCACATAGGACATTTTTTATTTAGTCATTAGTTTTGTTACCACAAGTTTTACGTGACCAATATAAAATGTAATATCAACGTAAACTGTTGTAATTAGTATTTAAAAACAGATTAGGGAGGTAGCAAGCGGTCTGCGGTGCCATTTCCTCTAATAGTGTAGTGAGAACACTGTCGCTGACGTAATTACAGTTTTTATCCACAGCGACGTGAACGGTGCCAAAAAATATAGTATAGGGTGGCCTAACTGCTGAACTAACTGCTACAGAGTAGGTGTCACCACATCCGCTGCAACGTAACGTCGTGTGAACGTTTCTAATATAAAAGCTTAGAAATACCAATCGAACTACAAACATAGACAAGGTTAATATATTTTTGTTAATAAGAGAAAAGCTTCAAATATATAGGTAAGAATGCTTTTGAAAAATTGAAAAATCGAGTTTAAATTTAAAAAGACGATCGCTGCGAGAAGGCTATAAATTAATTAGCAATCGAACTCATTAGTCGTTGTACTTAATTCCTGATCTTATTCACGGCTGCTTTGATTCGTCTAAATAAAAAAGTTTTTTTTTATTACATTTAGGTACATGACGTTTTTCATGATAAAGTAAAAAATAACGTTACAAACCAAAAGTAAAATTACAAGCTAAAATAACACTTTAATTTTATAAAAAAAAAAACATTTGTTTTTAAAAGTAGTGGAACAAAAAAATTCTCATCCGTCTCAATAATTAGGAATTTTAGAAATGGAAAAACATAAAGGTCAGATGATTCGTTTTATTCAATCATTATTGAACAAAACAAGCTGAATAAAGAATTCAATTAGCACAACGCGATTCTTTAGCTTCTTTTTATCTTTCATGTAAGCGACGCCAAAAAAAAAACTCACACTTAACGCGTGGCCATAAAGTAGGCGTAACCGCAACCACTGCGCCGGCTTACTCGTGCAATTTTCAAGGTCATAAATAATAAAAACGTGAACGCCATCCAAAGCACTTTGGCCACTTTCGTGCAGTTTTCTCCATATTGAAATACCGAATATGAACGTTAACTCGATTTTTATGGCGAGCGAGGGTGAGGCAATTACAAAAATCATATAATTTGTAATTAAGGTTATAGCTATATCTGTATATCGGCTTCAATCCTATACCATTAATGGAAGTGTAATAAAAAGAAAGGTCTAACTGTGTGTGAAGTTAACTTCGAAGCCACTGAACTTTTTAAAAAATCAACCATTTAAAAAGTAGGTACTAAGTACATTATATTATTGAATATTAAAATTTAATATTATTATTTATTATTGTTATTATAAATACATAAATCAGATGTCCTTTTAATTGTTTGCGGTCACCAGCGCGAATGTGCCTTTATGAGGCTTTGTCAGTACAATAATTAAGTGAACATTTTGGTTTCAACTGATTACAACGAACTGCGTATGCATGAAACACGCCCGGTACACCGAGCATGACATGTTGAACACCAACAATTTGACGAAATATTTTATAACAATTAATGCTTTGAATTTCTATTGGATTATTTGGATTCGGCCTATTGATATATCACGATTAGATGTACATTATGAAATTAGTCCTAATTTCTATTTGTGGATGTTTGTCGACTATTATTGTTTTAATAACACTTTGTTTTACTTATCAAACGTGGTTTATTGATGAATTGATTACTTTATTTTGCAGTTCATGTTTTAATATAGTTGATTTTTCTTACTGAATGTTTCTAAAGGTCGTGAAATTATGGAATTGCAAAGTAGGTACGTTATAGCGAGGTTACAATCATTTATTTATATGTACATATTATAATGACAAAGAAACACAAAATTCATACATCTTAATTTTAAATTTAAATGACAAAATTGAAATTTATTTAAAATCTATAGAAAGAGTCCGTTAAAAAAAATCATTCGACGGACACTACATATACCTAATAATCCAAATGAAACAGATAAAAAAAAACAACAAAAACAGAGAAAAAAAACAACTGTTAACATTTGTATTATGTGCAAAAATAAAGTAAACTTTGTCTTTTACGACACTTGCTTCGTTGTAGGTTTTATCAGAATTTTAATTATAATATTAGATATATTTATACTTTCATCTTTCTAAAAAAATATTTAATTATCAGGTCCGGCGTTCTGGGGTCTCATCAACCCCGAGTGGTCGCTATGCAACAAGGGGCGCAGGCAGTCCCCGGTCAACCTCGAACCGGAGAAGCTACTATTCGATCCCAATCTTCGATTTTTGCACATAGATAAACATAGGGTGAGTTACCATTTTCTTTCAATTTTAAAACCACACTGGTAGGTCAATCACATAATCATATTAATGATAAATGTGTTAAAATATTTAAATAATTAGTAATATTTACGTGTTTAAAATTATATACAAATATTTTGATGTTTTCTTAATTTAACGAGTTACGATTTAATCTTAATAGCATCATCGAAACTTATTAACTGATATCTGTTTCGAGTTTTATGGCAGTAATTTATATTTTCGTCAATAATAAATGAACTGATTTCATTCATATACCTACATACATATGTATATATGTACTCGTATAATCATTAACACACTTTAATTAAAAATATATGTCGCAGTCATCTTGTTGAATCCGCTATCCAATTGAATCACTAGGCCGAACGTTCGGCACTAAACGTCCAACTAGTTAGCTGATTGAAACATAGCTCTTTCAATAGAACGGACGTAATCAGTCAGGTTATTGTAATTTAGTTTTATAGTCGCAGGCGACCAGCATGCCGAGGCTGCGGAGGTGAGCATGGATGCCTGTGCTTTTCTTTTGATCTTTAGCATGGCTTCATATTTGACCTTTAGAAATTTTCAGAAGTGGAAGAGTCGTTTAGTAATCCAGTAATGTCCAGTCTAGTACAAAATATAGAAATTACTCTACCTTGAAATACCAAAATGTTGCAAATTTTATAACAAAACCGTAGAAGTACAAATAAAATTCAAAATTTAAAAAATAGACCAACAACCGCCAAATTTATTTTTCAGGCTGTACTTTGTGGAAGATTACGAATCAAATCGACCCTAGATTTTGTCAGGTTACCGTAATTAATATATGTAATTTATTTTTAACCCATCCCAGGGTCATGACTCATGACTTAATTTCTTTTAAGCCACACATTAAGATATAAATCCGCAATTTTGACTTTGACTCATACTATCTGGTCAAATCTAATGAAATATCGCTTATCAAAATCGTTCAAATTGTTTAGTAGTTAACATGGGATATAGGAACACAGTTAGGTACATAGGTTATACACATAACCACTTTTTGTCTTTCGGGTAAAAAGCATAAGATAATATTAATATGAGCAAACTGTATTTTTAAGCTAAAGCAATGAAAATTTATTTAAAAATAATTAATCGAAACCTTTAAGAAGGTCAATGTGATAATTGTATGATAGAGATTAACTTGCTCCTATGCGGGACAGATAATTGTATAATATAATACGTACATACATACATACATACATACATATATACATACATTGGTACCGTACGTACGTTGTCTGAATTTCTCCTGATTTGCTCTGTTATTTTGAATAATTATTTGCAAATTATTTCGTTATATAGGTACCATAGAAACTAAATTATCACATGGTTTTATTTTCAAGATATGTGAGAATAATTACATAAGCTTATAAAAATGACAATAGAGTGAGTGGGGGGCAAGATGAAAAGCGGGGTAAGACACGCCCATAACTCCCAAGTCTGTGTAATTTCTCTGATAAAAGTAATATTGTTAAGACCGCTAATTTATGTCATGTTACACAAACCACTTTCAATCGAGCCGAGATGGCCTGGTGGTGCGAACACGTGGATCTATAAAAAAGGTGGCGGGTTCAAACCTTGGCTAGCACCGCTGGATTTTTAAGTGCTAAAGGATAATGGGTAATGTACTATGGGGCCCGTACCCAAAAAAAAAGTTGACTATAGCATTATGAATTATATCGGTAATAGTTGCCCTTATGAAGTAGTTTTATTCACCATAAGGCAGCATGCCTGAATTCAATTGGAGAAAAAAGATATAAATGGTTTTTAATAAAATATTACAAAAGAAAAGTTCTTTATATTTACTTGTAATACTCGTACATAAAACTCAAACTTTTTAACAATTTATAAAAATTCTATCAGTTATACATCAGC